>JAPFSE010000320.1:0-52313 GCA_030777785.1 Beauveria caledonica | reverse complement strand
CTCGTTGTATATCTCGCAATCATGCTTTCGATCAAAAAAACCCTTCCCCTCATGGTCAGACTCGCGTCATGCATTGTCTCGTTATTAGTATGCGCGCTAGTATTCGGCATATCACGTCTCAGGGCCGACACAGGGCTTCAGTTCGGATCATTTAACGCTTTGAGACTAGCAAACTGGCTGTGCATAAGTATAGAGGCAGTAAGTGTCTGAACACGGTTTTCTTGACCGGACTAAGGCTAATGCTGATAGACCGAATTTAACATGAACCTGCTCTATCAAGTCGGCTCATACCTTCACATGATCATACCGGCGCTGGGCTACATAGCCTCACTTTGCCTTGTTGTATTCGGCTTTCAAAGCTACCTTGCTGTGCAGTCGCAATGGTGTTGGGGTTCTATCTTGGTTATGAGCATGGTTCCAGCCTTGACAGCTATCAGCATTGCCTGTGCTATCAACGACGAGGACCTACGGCGGGATACTCTGCGCAAAGTGCGCAGAACTATAGCTTGGCTCGCGTTCCCAGTACTTACTGGCCTGGCATTAATACTACTCTGCTGTTATTTTTCTGCTACGCAAGTGCCCCCCCTACATGAACTCCAATACCCTGCTCATGCCATACTGGGTCAAGTGGTGGTGGCGCTCTCGCAGAGAAAAAGTCTTCTCGGAAGAATAGAGCGAGACTATGACGACAATGAACATAGAAGAGATTCTCCAAGTACATCTAGGGAGACTTTGGCGAATCACGCAGAGGATCCTGGGCACGCGTTAGTGGACTTGAACCACGAGGTCACCGACGCCTACCACCGGCAGCTTCGGGAGATATACAAACCCAGACCTCAGGACACTTGAATCAAGTTTTTCGAATGTTTCTTGGCTACAAAGGGGCCGATCCACCGAATCACTTCGTTCGAATGCACTTATAAGAAACAGCCACTTAAGCTGAACCCCAGATTTAATACATACGTATGTCTACTTCTTTCCTTAATGAAAATAGCTATTCTCCGCCATAGTCCTTCGCTCCCCGGTGCCTGTCACTACTCTAGCCACGAACAGATGAGTTCCCTTGGCGGCGGCTTCTACAGGTACCGCTGTACATACTTCCTCTCTTGTAGCTGACATCTCCGCGTGATGGGGAGCGAACGCTCGTGGCTTTCCCGGAGCAGACCTTCACCATACTGTATTTGCAGATGGACATATGAAGATAGTACCTGGGCTCACACTACTTTGCCAACCAGAGACAAAACTCAGCTCGCAAGCAGGGCTAGTTGGCCGGGTCAAGGACATCTATGCGCTGGCCTGTTAACCTCCATAATTAAATTACAAATGGAGGAGGGAGGGGGCCCTTTAAAATGCCACCATGTCCCGTAGAACTCAGAATCTCCAGACCGTCTCCATCCCATCGTGCATCTCCCCTTTCCTAAGAGAAGAATCTCTGAATCGTTCTCGCTTTAATAGCTCCTCCTTCTCAACTTTGTCTTGGATCTCGTCCTGCCTTTACCTCAACCTCCCCTCCTTCTGTTCAACTTCCTCCCAAAGCCGTTGCACGCAATGACACGCTCTAGAGTTCTCGACGAGCAGCGAATACGAATTCGTCAGGCTTGCAAGAACTGTCAGAGACTCAAGCAAAAGGTGCGATAGAAATATTTCGAAAACGATCCATGTGAATGCCCACCGGATGACCACCCAAGCAAGGGAGAAGGGAAAGTATTGACAAGACGACACAGTGCGACGGACAGACCCCTTGCCTTGGCTGCAAGAAGCGAGGGCATCGCTGCTCCTACGATCCCCTTCAGAAGCGCAAGAATATCACCCGCATCCCGAAGAACGACGGGGACAGGTACGAACCGGTGGCTGCTCCTAAAATCCCAAATCGATCTGGCGTCCCCAACTGTACGTACAGCCCGAATTTACCTTCTCCTCCTATACCCCTAACCAGCTAACACGATGAACTTGCACGTAGCTGGCTCCTCGTCGGCTAGTTTTCTCGCAGAGATCATGAGTCCCACAGAAAAGGGCGAGCTCAACAGCCTCTCCTCCCTACGTCGCCTCGTCGAGCAGATACCACGTCGATTACCGGCTATGGGCGGCGTTGTTGGCGAGGAGCCCATTCATGTCGACATGGGTCCCTCCGGAAGAGCAGCGGTTGGCTGTGATGTGCCGAGCGCTGGCAGCACCGACGGCGGCGTCGGCCGCTGCTACTCCGCAGCGCCGGATCACATGGACACGGTGCCGGTGGGCGCGACAGGCATCATGCAATTGGGTGCGTGGAGCGCAGACGATTTCCCGAGCATCAACCTGACGCACTGCGCGAGTGATGCAGGGTGCTATGGGTTTGCGATGCAACAGGACGGATACGAGGGCAACGCCATGCAGGTGACGCAGGACTTATACGACGTATCAGTGGGGGGTGGAGGCCCTGGAAGAGGAAAGGAACGATCTACTAGACCTCTCATGGAATAATGGCCTATTACGCCTATGCATTCTCCCGCGACATAGCTAGGTCTTCTATGCGCTGCCTATAAAGGGCTGTTGACAGGAAAGGCATTGAATGTGAATGATGAGGCAAGCCCGAAAACGAATTTGTCCACCTATGATATCCGCAATGCATGTTGTGGCTGCATCTGGTTGATAAGAAGATATATATATAAGTAGAAGCCCTCTTTATAGCAATACGCGAGAGTTGTTCTTTCAATTTCTACAAGGAATAACAAGTAGCATCGAAAGAATCCCGATTGCGGCAAAAACAGCTGCCAAAATTGCCTGATCATGACACAACCCCCTGAAACGGAGGCCCGAGGCAGAAAAAGGATTCGAGAAGCTGAGGACGAACGCGAGTCGAAGACCCAAAGCGAGAGCCTCTCTGGTCTTACAACCATCTTGCATCCTACGACATGCTCAGAAGCTGTAGGGCATGAAGACAAACCACGTGCTCCAGTTCCAGCGTCACCATGCCTGCCCCAAGGCTCTGCCTGTAGAGCAGCAAGCGGAAGTATAGATAACGCAATCTATATTCCAGAGTCAGACGGCGAAGCGGACGATAACGCACCGTCGTTTAGGGAGCGCAATACGCTCATCGACAAGGGAACCACAAGACAGCCTAACAGCCCCTCGCCAGGTTAGTCAGTTTCCTAGACTTTTAATTAGAGGAAGCAATCAAAACTAATTAGTCTAGTAGCACCGACCATATCAACTGTGCCTAATACACCATGCGCTATGTCATCAGGTCTTGAGAGAGATGGCGACTCCCCCTCCCCGTCTCCCGTCACTTCGGTCTCCGCAAGGCCAAGACCACAACAGCGCGGCCGTGTCGAGCCACCGCAGCAGACTGAGCCACATGAGAGTGCCAGCCGCAATGCGATAAGAATCCCTCACGGCGAAGACAGCTATCAGAGTCGCCCGATCATGACGACGCAAATGGTAGAGCTCTTCATCTCAATTGTCGAGGAGCTCGTATCAGATATGATCGAACGTTTCGACGCCCTGCGTGATGAAATGGTCGATCGTTTCGACGACCTACAGGATGAAATGGTCGATCAGGATCAAGATGACAACTAATCGCTCTACCAAATTGCGCAGTTGGGGAACCAAAGTCTTTCACCATTGCGCCGTATACTTGTGCATTTATGAGGCAATCACAGGGAACAAAGAAGCTGCTGAAACGCATGTGTCATTCCTCCTGGCCTCTGGTGAAAGTGATGGTCGTCATTTTCTCTGTTCCATCATAAGACTGTTACTACGAGAATAGAAATGCTGCAACTTCAGAATCGATAACAGTTCGCCGCCACTGAACGACCGTTGGCGAGACAACAACAGAATGGACGCTGAGCGACAGTGCTCCGCAGCACGGGAAGAGTCTCTGAGTGACGACTTGGAAGCAGCAGGTTATGAGTAAAGGTTTTCAGGGCCTGTATCAGAGTCACCAGACGAGCAAGCACATCCAAAGTATATATATAAGAGGTAGCACCTTGTCTTAGGCGATCTAAATTGATGATTCGATTCGAGCTACCAGGTGTCAATTTCCAACCGCAAGTAATCAGAGCACCCTTGATGCCTAACAACGCGAACAATGGACATGTAACGTGGCCGGAGGCTATAAGCGCTCTTTATACGTGGCAGATTATCCTGGCGGTATTTACAGAAGCTGGTGGCCTTGATGCGCGATCCCTGGCAAACGAGACGCTAGGCCGTCTAACAAACTCAAATCAATGTCTACCGATTCTTATGAAATTTCACTGCTCAATTGGCTCGATCCCTCTAGAGAATGGTACAATACGTGCAGACGCCTTGTGTCTGAGCCAAGAGGTAGTAGAGATCATTCGCGATTGGAAAAGGCTGAAGTGGCCCAAGGAGGACAAAGTCGTATTGCGCGAAGCTCTGGTCAGTAACACTGATATAGTCTCGTCTACAATGCTAATTCGACGTAGATGCACTTGAGGAGGGCTATTCACGAAACAGCTAGACGCCATGAGGTCTCGGTGAAAACGTGGTATTTGTCTGACGAGGAAAAGTGTTGGGAGCTCTATGTGTTCATTCGAGATCTGTCTATTTCTGAAGAACGTTATGGTGAGCTTTCGGCGGGGCTCGCTGCAATCAGGCTAGGGAACGTGCCGCACTGATGGTGTATTGTTTTCAGGCACAGATTCAACAGACGAGAAGGAGTAGGCGTGCGGCGGTGGTAGCTAGTGACCGGTAAGCTCCCTTTCTGGTCAATTATAAGAAGAATAGATTGCCTACATCTTAGTGATTCTTCTCTCTTTATCTTTATTTCCCTACATTATAATTTCTTACATATTCTAGACCTTTGATTATGGCTCATTAGAACCCTCAGTATCATGATTCATTATACACATCCATGTTGCCATACGACGCTGGACTCGATTATGTGAGACGCATCGGCATTTTTCCTCCGCAACACATACACCTATTACCTTCCAGCACCGAGGCAATGACCAGAAACCCCCAAATGGACAAATTTTTGGATCTTACGGCGTCTAAAATACGCCACCTTGGTCTCTTGCTTTCCGAAATAGTCTTTAACGATATTCAGAATGCCGTCCTAGTCGTCGACGATACTCGAAATCTCGTCCGAAATGTGCAAGGTTTGGAGAAATTAGATAGAAATATCTATATCGCTCTCCTGAGCCTCGAAGCGATCATATTGCAGCGTACTGGGTCACTCTCATATGACAAAGCCCTGGAGGAACTTGGGCATCTCATTCGTGAAGAAAGGTAGGTAAGAAAGGTGTCGTTCCTGCCTAGGACTAACTTTAATAGACTAGCCGAGAGAGCCTATGACCAGTGCTCGCAAAATATTGTGTGGAACTATTGGCAGCTACAGTTGTGCGTGTCGCTACGTCTTGGTAATGGAAACAAGACTAACTGTACCTCCAGCGAAGGGGCTGATTCGCCATTCCTACGCGACGATTGGGGACGAATCATAGTCGAACTACAATGTTTAAAGATACCTGATCGAACAGAGGCTCCGTGGGCGTACCAATCTGCGAAATATCTGGAAAGTTTCTCCGAACTATATACTGCGCAGGACCCGCCAAGTGTGAAGGTTTACATGCTTTTATTACGTCCCCGCCCGAGCGGTGACTATGAGCTACTCGAAGACCTGTTTAACAAGCTCTCGTTCAGTATGATGTATAATGACAAGTTATCCGTTGATGAGAAGAAGAAGCTTTTTAAACGGTACGGCGATTATCTACGCCTCTGCCAAGACGCTACACCGAAATCTCGGCTTAGGGGCCTTCGACGGTAAGCAAGGTATTCCTCCTAAGCATTTAAACCTCATGACTTATTTTCTTGAAGCGAGTGGTCTGTTCTGAATTCATTTTACTGGCTTCATAAACAGTTTGAAACAGGGGCTTCGATGAAGAAATGGAATACTTGGCGACAGAGTATAGAGACCTTTATTGAACATCACCCTCAACTTGGGGATGTCTCATCATGGATGGCTTATACTGATCAACTTATGCGTACTGTTTAGAAACACTTATACTAGCTAAAATCGGACTGTTTCCTTATGATGTTCTCTACACGACCGCTGACGCTGGTAGATTGCTTTTCTAGCCCTAGTGGTGGGACCTTGTTCCTCAAACAGCCGCTGTCCACAGTGATGACGAGACGATTCTTATTCTGGATATACAGAGTCATTTCTCGGGACATAGCTTCCCGGTATAGATGAGAGAAACATCAGCTGTGAGCCCAACGAGTTCTTGCTTCTGCCTGTGTACCTATGAACATGTGTCTTTACAAAAGCTATAGAAGCAGGACAGCCTTCATTTCTGCGTAAAAAACCGAACTTCTTTTCTTGTTCATGAAGCAGCCTCTGCAAACAGCCTCTGCGGACAGCATCTGTCATTCTGCTCTACGCCCTCTTCACTCAGGTAAGTCTTCTACACTTGACCGCGGCCTAGTTCCGTTCAAGCTACTTACTTACTTAGACAATGTGTACCGAAGGAATCGGAACCTCCACCTGCGAGCGCTGTGCGAAGAAAATACGACGACACACAAGTAGAGAGTTATGTAAAGACGCGCTGCTAGACGGTCTTGAATTTGGCAAATGCCCTTCCCACCAGATCCGGGATGACAGCTGCTTCTCCTGAGAAACACGCGTAACCGAGTATTTCTACGGTGCCAATATTGAGATTGGCCTTCCTGGACACTTTTCTCGTGCACTACACATATTTCAGGTGGAAGATGGCAATGCAATAGTATATAAAAAAAACTTGTATAGAGTAGCTTAAGGAAACTTCCCCTCAACTAAACTGCCAAACGCAGTGTCGCGTGTACGCGAAGCTTCAGGTTTAGCCTAAGCTCGTGGGCTCTTAGTTCGCACGTTGCTACATACCCTCCTACAGATCAACTAAAGCGGAGATTTGGAGATATCGGGACAACAACACAATATACTCAGCGTCTGCAATCCATGCATGAACGGTATTTGCCATTACAAGTGGAATCCCGCCAGGGTGCGGCTCTTCGAGCATCAGAGCCCGGGCCTCTGTGGCCAATATAGGATGTTTTACTTGTTGGTAAGCCCACTAAGCCCCTAAAATAATTATACTTGAAACCGAAACTTACAGCTGGCAGCGACTCGTAAAGTGCGATAAAACTAAACCAATTTGTAAACGTTGCGGAACAGAGAACAGGCGATGCGGCGATTCACACATCTTAACTGTGTGTTTCAGACAAGAGCGGACAAGGACAAAGTAAAGGCTAGACTAGTAATCTCTAAAGAGTAATTTAGGCATGTAGATACGCATCATGACTATATATGAGCTAGACAGGCCCATCGATCTAACAGAGCTTAATCAATCAACTCTTCTCTCTTATTACCTGTTGCCTGGTTGCATCTCATCGGTATTCTACCCCACGATAGTGGCCCATGCCGCATCATTGCCCCGAACGATTGAGCTAATGAACTCTGCCTATAGACAATGGTACACACGAAAGCTATAGCGCGTGTTCCCGATGAAATCCTCGTTATGATTTTCTCCCTACTTCGAAAGCGAGATCTCCACAGCTTAATACTCGTCTGCAAGCAATGGGCGAAGAACACCGCCGGTCTTCTCTGGTTTTATACCCGTTTCAAGGACGCCCGCCTCGTCTGGAGGACGCTTGCTACGCCTAAGCCATTCTTTGACTACCGCAGCATGGTCAAATTCGTCCGTCTCTGTAGCAACGTGACTGATGATGAAGTTTTGCTTAATAGCAATATGACTGATGATGAAGTCTTGCCCCACAAGTTCAGGATCACGGACCTCCTACTCATCGATTGCCGCCTTACCGAAACAGGTTTCGCCGCCCTCTTACAAGATCTGACTTCCCTGCGTACACTTGATATTTTCGGAGACAAGAATGAAAATGCAGGGGTGTGCATTCGCACCATCGCTGACCGTTGCACTGCCCTTCGAAGTCTCGAAATATGCAAATGCAAGACGAGTCTTCAGAGCCTGTCCACTCTCTCGAAGAGCTGCAAGTCTTTGAAAAAAGTACGACCTCTTCGTTTTCTTAAATCATCACTTCACGCTAAGTTCGCATTACTTCTACACCTACACTTAACACCGACCATGAATTAGCTCAAGCACTAATACATCACCGTCATAGGTCACTTTCAAAGATTGTCCTCAGCTCCTTGACGAGGATATTCTTGCCCTTTCCAAGAACTGCGAGAATACTATTGAATTCAAATTGAATACGTGCGAAAAAATCACGAGTGCTTCTATCGCAGCGATAATGTCTAACTGCGACAAGTTATGCACGCTACGTGTCGATTTTTGCAACCTCGTTGACCATGTTGCCTTCCTCGGTCTGCCCGATAAGGTACTCAAACACCTCAAGTTCTTAAGCCTGTCTCACAGCCGTCTGACGGACGCTGCTATTCCTCATATAATCAGAGCAGCCCCTATGATACAATTTCTCAACTTAAGTCACTGCCGTATCACCGACGCTGCTCTCTCCGCTATTTCCAGGCTTAAGGACCTATATGAGCTATACGTTCTCTGTAACGCCGATATCACCACGACGGGAATAGAAGCGCTTATGGTTTGCACTGATATTCGTGAACTTCATCATAATGGTAACTATCCTGTTCTCTGTTCATGGGAGGCAACCTAAAACGAGAAATAATAAAAGTTAGCGGGGCTTCTCATCCACTACGCGGCATCGTTGTCTGCCAGATTGGTTGCTAATGGCCCGAGCCATGCTCAGCTTTACCACAGACTTTTTGTTGTTTTCCTAATGTCTGACTTTTAATCCGCCTATCTAAGGTGACTCCCGGGGTGATGTTGACGGTGTACTCAGGTCTAATCTGATCGGAGACTCAATGTATTTATCTATATTACTAAGTTAACGGAGCCAGCTATTTTATAACGGCGTGCGCGACATCTTTTCGGGGGTAAATTTGTAGATCTTGTCTAACAATAAAGGGCGCCTTTAGAACAACACCTGGCTGTATGCGGAAGAACATAGTAGGAAACTCGGCGCAGTCATGCGATAAAGGGATAAGGGACTTCGGGGGGAACAGCGAAGCAAGCGAATGCATATACAAGAAACAGCCACTTAAGCTAAACCCGGATATTAATACACACCTCTGTCTACTTCTTTCCTTGATAAAAGTAGTAGCTTCCCGTTATCCTACTTCGCTCTCTGGTTCCTATCCCTCGTTTATTCGCGAATAGATGAGTTCCCCTGTCCGCGGCTTCTAGCCATGCTCAGCCTGCCTCGTAAGTGTTGCGTCCCGCCACGCTATACGCTATTTTTCGCCACATATACGGCGTTGTTTCTTTCGCTAAGTGCAGTATAAGGAATTATTATCTACTCATCTTCATATATTATCTTTTATCAATCCCCTAAGGAAGAACCCACCAGAGTCACGCATAACCCCCTAAGCTATCATATATGTCAAGAAAACATAAAGAGTGTGCTCTCCGAAGTCATATATATCTCAACTTACCGACGTGCTATTCTAAAATATCTTTCTCGGCCATTATCTCCTTGCTTAGTCGTGGAACGCTATTCCTCATTGTTCTCTTTGCTCTATTCCTTCTTCAATCTCACTCTACCTTCTCAAGACACTAGCTCTACTATCCGGAAACTTGACAATGGATCCAACTTTAGGATCCAGTACAGACCATACAAGTACAGCAACTCAGCCGACAATCACCAAAAGTAAGGCTCATTGGGTATACTCCTCAAACACATCATCACCTCGTACATATTTTGCTAACATATTCAGAGGAGCACGCCGTGTTAGACCTTACTGCAGAGTAACTAGAACGCAAGCGTGTCAACAACCGTAAGTCTCGGAGCAAAAGGCGCAGAAAGATAAAGAGTCTTCAATTTAGAAATAGGATCCTACAGTGGCGGGTGAAGGCCCTGAAAGAGGAAAGGGACGATCTATTAGACCTTATATGGAAGAACAATGGCTTACACGCCTATAAATTTTCCCGCGACATAGCTAGGTCTTCTACTGTATGCTAATTACACCTATTAAATAACTTAATATTACTAGCACTGTTCTCACAAGATAACCGCGGAAGATAATAATTTTAATTAAGCCAACTTCTCTGATAGTCCTCTAAACTCGATACTTTGTCCCTTTACTATAAGGGTCACTCTTGCTACTGAAGCGATTCAGCCGTGTCTATTCCTTGCGACCGACGCGTTTGCTGCTGCTAACTTTATAGTTTATGATGATCGCAGCGCCGAGATGGATATAGACTATTCACTCTAACCTAACGTCAGGCGTGTTAAGTCAGGGTTTTCTCGGTGCGGTGCACAACCCCGATACATTTAGTGCTTTCTTCATGGTCAGACCAGATCAGGTCGCCGGAAGCGATGGACGTTCGACTGAATTGACATACAAGTGGTGGGACGTTACGGATTAGTTTTGGGGCAGCGTTGAGGCAGGAGATGCTAGATTGAAAGTGGGACTCTAGACCGCGTGGCATACTCACGGGAACTTATGATATAGCTAGTTAGGATGGCTTTTTAGGTACGCCGTTTCTGCTTTGAGGGTAGACGTAAGTGAGTTTTGATTTAGATGCACGAGTGCAAGTACCTCACTCTCTCATGTAAATACAGAAGGCCACCCACTACGAATATCAAAACACTCCTGCCTATTCTAATTCAATTTTTATTTTAATCATACTATGGATGAAACTGCTACCGCAGAGCCTTCTTTGGACACAGTCCTGGCCGCAGCCATTCGTCTGTGCCAGTATGAGCCACGACTTCTTTCCGAAATCACTACTTCTCACGAAGACTACTCGAGCCTAGTCATAATCGAAGCATCGAAGATACCTGAGCCGAAACCTAGATCGAAGATCGTGTTCACGGGGGACCGACCTGAGCCCGAGCAACGAGACATGATGCTGCGACAACTCATTACGAAGATATATCATGGGTACAGAAAAGTTGACAGCTTAGACCTGAAAGATGTGTATGAGTACTATAACAAGGAAGGATCTCTTCGCACGAGCGCTATTACTATGTGCGCGTTGGTGTTACAATACCACCGCCTTGAACCTCCTTCAGGCTTGAAGGTGGGAGACCTAGTTCTTGTGATGGAAAAGCTCTGCGAGCTACAGCCAGGTTTTTCTACTCCTAAAGCGTGGGAACAAGATGAAGATGGCAACCTGGTGCGCCCGACCGAATTCGTTTAGCTTGTGAAACAACTGCTGGTCCGTACACAGAACGACAAATGCTGCGTGCACATAGCTGTAGGTCGCTAAAAGTGAATATGGAACCTTGGGGGAGTGCACTCTGGAGAAAGTCTATAAAATTCAATATGCTAGCGCGGAAACTTGAAGAGATAGAGTAGAGGCTGAAGGTGGTTCTGCATAAACGCGAATTGCTTGCGCAGCAAGAGATGATCTGGCTGGCGGTTGAGGGTTGTTATGGCTGCTGCCTTGGCTATAATTGGGGAGGACAAAGCAACGACGTACTGGCAAATGTACGTTGCCTTCGCTAAGGAGTGCAGGCTCGGCTGGCCTTTTCCTGTAGACTGAGGAGGCTACAGGCTGCCTGGCGTAAGTGACGCGTAGCTGTCTATTCCTCCGCTTAAGCAACGATAGCGCCATCGGATGACATTCTTCTCTACCCAGACAGCGTAAAACAGGCTACGCAACCACAATAAGCAAATTCTGATCGCTCATGAGTTTATAAATAGCTAGTCTTTCCCCTACTATACATTATACATCAGCCTATAAACAAGTTTACAAGATACACCTTCTAATGTAGGCGAAAAGCTGCTCCGGAAACATGGAACAGACAGTTTCCTCTCTTGGGGGAATTGAAAAGAAAATAGAGGAAAGGAGCGAATGGAAAGAGCCGCCTTCGACGTTGTGTGAGGTGAGACTATGATTGTGCACAAGCGCCTTTGTGAGCCAGGTGGGGAATTGAGAAGGCACTGGCTCAGCCAGTTCATTGGCATTGACCTTGACCAACTATATCTACATTCGCGTCCCTCTCTTCCCTTAGCATCACCAGCTTCGAATATCTCGTCTTTAGTTATTATGCCAACATCTAATACGTCGTCTTCTGTGGTCGACATCTAATTTCAGCTCCTGTCATCTGCCTCAAGGAACTTGGCCTTCTGTACCTTTACGCGACCTCAGCGTTGCCTCGTCCGACCTCTCTGCGGAAGCTCGAGAACGCCTTCACAATCCTACCTGTCAGTCTCTGGACGTGGGAGTCCTTTCAAAATGGCACCAGCTTCTGTGGATAGCATCGGGTATATTGCGGATGAAGGTTTGTCAACCCGACGGGGGCCTCCTGCAGGACATGGTTAGATGATACTAACCATATTGAAACTAGGATTAGACCTATCATTATTCGCCGAACAGAACCCAGTCACTTCCTCTACTGAGCTATATCCACTGGCAGTGCCTGGATTTGAGGATTTAGGATCTATGCTGGACGTAAGCCAAACCTCCCAGGATGAAACAGTCCAGGCCATGGGCGCCATGCATAATCTGAACGGGTGGCAAACGCCAGAAAGTGTGGGCTCACCACTCTGCTTACCCGGCAATGGGCTTGCTATTGGCCTTAGAGGTGACACTATTACTGCTGAAGACATGAACTCGATGAACGTTGCAACTTCTCAGATTTTAGAGGGGCTACCAACAACTTATCTCACGAGCTCTTGGGATGTGTCTGGCCCCATATCTCGCACCTCGTCACTGAACACTCTTGACGATACGTGGCGGGTCGCCGCAATGGCGAACTCGCCAATCAATTTCATGAGTTACTCTATGAGGTATGTGGCGAAATCCCGTCATGAATAATTTACAGACGTTAATTCTCTTGACAGTACCAAAAGCAAGCTCCATCACGTCGTACCTGATATGGATGACACCATAGCTTTCAGTGGTGACATGAATATGACTGGCAACTACCGACGGCGTAACAGTGTTGAATCGGACTCTCCACGCGAAGAGCATCGTTATAAGGATGCGGTGCGAAAGGATGACGGTTTATTTCACTGTCCATGGGAGGGCCAGCAAGGCTGCAACCACAAGCCAGAGAAAAGAAAATGTGATTACAAGTAAGACATCCATAATTCGGCCGCTATCTACGATGATACTGACAAGAAGGGGCGGGGTGGGGTTGTAGTAAATATGTTAACTCTCACTTGAAGCCGCATAAGTGCAAGTTTGCCGGCTGTGAGGAGGTTCGCTTTTCCTCCTATGCCTGCCTTGTCCGCCATGAGCGAGAGGCACATGGCCTTCATGGCCATGGGCAAAAGCCATTCAGGTGCTCCTACCCAGACTGTAAGCGCGGTCAAGAGGGGAATGGTTTCCCAAGAAAGAGGAATTGCCGCGATCACATAGAGCGAGTGCACAAGGGGAAAGCGACCAGATAAGCTCCAAAACCTACGCTAGGCCAGATCCTCAATATAATACCATAATTACACGGCCTCTTACGTATCTATATTCCTCAATCCCATAGAATCGCTTTCGACGTTTAGCGAACTCACTCTGAATAATGTCCTCTAGCCCGTAGTGGGGACAGCCCGCCGAGGACAGCATAATCCAACGTTATTACAACACTCTATACAAACCTTCTATAACGCCATTGGAGGTGCCATGGGAAGATATGGATGAGGCGGAGTTCGTGATCAAACGCTTTCTAAGCATTGCCCAGAAGCTCTCTCGCGTCCGGGGCCTCGTGTTTCTTGAACAGCCGGGCCTAAGTCTGAGTCACCGCGTGTTTCATATTACCGCTGCGTATATTGCTGGCTTTCTGCATCGAAACCATCTTTTCAGGGATATAGTAACCTTGACCACAATTCTGTGGCAGCAAATCCTCCATGAGGTCTCTGCTGAAACAGTTAGTCACGGCTAAACAGATTTAAAAGCCTCGCCATAGCCTGCTAACAGAGGAAATCAGGAGACAGAACATTGCAGACTGATGCTTGCCGAATGAGAAAGCTTTATGGAGCTGATGCGGCAGCATAAGACTATATTTGACAACCTTGAGGCCAGCGCAAGCTATTCATTAGTTGTTCAGCCAGAACCAGTCTTCCAGGGTTTCGCGGCAAGCGTTTGGGGTATCTCAACTCCTGTCGAGGGCCTGCTGCCCAGCGCAAGCCATTCATTAGCCGACTGCCAAGAAGAAGATGAGGCAGTAATACATTGATGAAAGTATCAGAAAACGTACTTAGTAATAATTTTCTTTCCATAGTTCTAATTAATTAGTTATGAGGTGATGTAGTCTTTGCACCACATATAAACGCTTTGAGTGTGAGCGACCGCAGCGTGACATTGTTTACCTCCACTACCTCGCAACGAAGAGAATTGCCGAGATAAGCAGATGCATTTGTCAAGAATAAAAAGGCCGGACACGTCATTCATGGGAAGTAACGCCGAGTACGGTAACCTAGTGCATGCGGCCGCAGCTCCTGAAAGCTTCTGTATCAATCACGTCTCTTAGACTGCCCTAAAGTATAAAAAGCTTCGTTCACCTACTTTCTCTCCTACTAGCTCTTCAATCATCAATACGCCAACATCTTCTACTCAGTCTTTAGAATACGCACGTTGACTGTTACGGTCGGCGTAAAGTCCTCTAAGATCGCCAATTACCATCAACCTTACCCATCTAAGGTAAGTACGTCTTATTCTCATGACTACTCATCTAATACTACGTAGACCAGCATGTGTATACAGAAAGTGTTTGAGTTTACTGCCTGTGGCCATCGCACCCCTATAGGCGACGTTGAGAAATGTGGTACAAAGGGATGTACTACCATCGAGGAAGAAGTTGTTAGCCAAGGCTCAGGCACCTGCCCTGACTGTTCATGGTGACAGGGTGTGCTGTGTTAGCCCATATTAATCTAGTCGAATTCTTTATAAAAGAGATCCCAATCATGTTCAGCAGTGAAGTGTCTAGAGTCGATTCGGCGAGGAAAAAAATCTGGAGCATCGCTTCCAATCCGACCACCCAAGCCAAAGTCGATAAAAATAATCCGCCTAGCTTCGTCCTCCATAATGTTATTTCCCCTTATGTCGCCGTGACAGAAGCCTGCAGAATGAAGTCTTCGAAGTGCATCTTGGATATCAGACCTTCGTGATATTAGAGACGAGCGGCACATTCCAAATACTCGTTTCATTCGAAAACCGCAGATCTCGCCGTTATCTAAGATAGGTTGTTGATCGACTTGGACAACGGGTAAGTCAAGGAGTGCCATGCTGGTTAGCAGAGCGAATTCGTGCTGGACCATCCGGATGAACCGTATATCTGAGTGTGCTAACTTTAGAATGGGGAAACAAAAGTTGTCTTGGATACGAATAGATGCACAGGAGCCGTAACTAAAGGTCACAGATTGTGTCCAGAGTTCTCTCATGCTAGCGGTCTGACTGATAGGGTTGACATCGGCATCGGTAAATGTCGGGAATTCACTTAGATTAGGATATTGAAGCCCGCGTTGCCACGTGATAGAAAATGGCTTCCGGTTGTAATCCACGATAATTCGGAAGTGGTTAGGGACTTCGGCTCTCTGAGGTGGAGTTATAGGTTGGGCGACTGCCTGAACTGGATGCTCTCTCCGGGAGGACAGCCAGCGCGGGATCGGACGGGATGCCGCATCAAAGCGTAGAGAGTGCCAGAGCCATATCATCCAACCTTCCTTCTCACAAGAGCATCCTATGGCAAATTAGCGCGGGCTAGCGCGGGCAACTCAGGTTGATTGGCTATTCACCATCTCTCGTCTGTTGTAGCCCATGTAAAGAATGACAAGGGTTGTGCCCTGTCAGACTCCAGGTCCGAAAAGGAAACGTAGAGTTGATTAGCCGGAGGGCCGTATTCCATGAAATAATAACCATGTCGAAAATTCTCCGACCTGTTCCAGATCGAACAAGGCGACTGAAGATACCATACATACTGGGCGGATGGCATGTACCCGCTCGTATTGTGAACCTAAGGTGTTTTTTCAAGAGAGGATGCGATCAGTCGGGGGGAAGTAGCTGTGGCTAGGAACGGACGAAGTCGAAGTAGATGTTAAGACGCAGTAACGACTTAGTGAAGTTTGCTTCGAGAGGTGTGCCACGACCTTCTGCAGAGGGTGTTAGCCTGCAACTAGACGGCTTCAAAGAAGTATAGTGAGTGTGACATTCCAGCTTTCTAGATACTAGAACAGTATATTGTAGCGTTGCCAGTCTGGTGCCTTCTCCGTCCAGCTAGCCTAGCCTGTCTGGCGGGCAAAAGATCCTTTCCTGGTCGCGTGTCAGGTCAAACTAGAGGCAGACGATGTCGAGATTTCCCTTTAGTGAACTTGGACCGTAAATATTTCGTTGATAAGTTGCGTATTAATGGTCAATCTCTCGGCGTAAGAATCGTCCAAGCGGCGGAAGTACGTCGCCCTCAGTCACTGGTGGCCGGAAATACCTCGCAAGCATTGGTCTACGGATACGGATTTTATTTCGCCCGGAGGTAGGGCCTTACAGAATTGGCTACACATACCACGCACCCTCACTCCACTCCACTCTCATGCTCCAGATAAGCGCCAACCCCCCCTGCTGAACGCTCCGACTAGGTGGCCGACAGGTTGCTTGCATGAGCTGAAGTAAAGCCAGATGTTTGAGGCTGACATTTGACAGTACCGTTGGTTTTTGGCGTGGACCGCGGAGAGAATATGTGGGATGCGCCACGAGAGGTAAAATGGAATTGAGCCATGTGCAGCGGGCTTAAACAATTTAATCAAGGGCTAGACAATGACCAAAGCTTCTTGGTTCAATCTATTCGATATCTCAGGCGAGCTCAGATGCCGCTCTGATGTACTCCCCTCTTGTTTGTGCTAAACTAGCTGCGTGATAAGTACGTCCGTGTCAGGTGTTCACACAGCGGCATTGTTCATTAGCTGAGATAACGAGCTCTTTCGGGATGAAGGCACTTAGCTGTTCCCGGCGGTGGATATACACGTCCTGGGCGCCTTTTCTCCAAAGCCAAAATAGGGTTGGTGCTACACCTCGACCTTTTCGCCGACACTGCATCGCCACTTCTAGAATCACTACCAGCTGAATCTCCACCCGCAGACAGATATCTCTAACACCTGCCGATAACAGTATGATAATTAACTAAAATTTGAGACATGAGATACATGCATTGTTGAAAAGCATTGAAGTGTTGACAATAGCTAAATATCTACACCAATCGACAGTTCATTGTGAGGTTTCTATGCTAGGCGACTGTTGCACATAATTCTAACTTTGATCTCCTTCGATGTCTTGACTAGAACCTGCTGGCTTATTCAATCTACCCTAAAGTCTGTCCCTAAGAAGTCTAATCCATTTGGCATCTCTGGCCTGCTTTGTGAGCGGCCTGGATACACATGTCTAAAGTATGACACGCTGTGAAAGCGTACATTAGGCCAGAAATGTGTATGTACATGGCGCAAAAGATGCAGACATGGAAAATTTGATGAGAGCTACACCAGATATCGAATTTACCAGGAGCAAAGCGTTCGGGAATCCGGAGCTGCAAGGACTAGTTAGATCACAGGCTGCTTCCACATTAATAGAATACTAATTTTCCAGACAAACCGCATAAAGAGCAGTTCCACTGCCGTATACAGCCAGCTCGAGCAGATACCAGTTCATTCCCGAGTACTGAGTCATGTACTCGAGGCCATACAGCTGTGACCCACGTAGCAGCGGAACAAGTGCCGAGGCGCCAAGTACAACGTATACACCTATTTTTACTTTTCGCCAGCGTAGCGTTATAAAGACAGGTATGCAGATCAGGGCAGCTGTGGAGGATCCCGAGATAATGACCTAGGCGGTTGATGTCAGCATGTGGCAGAGTCGAAGGTCTGGCCGCGAAAGAGGGAAAGTAAGTATTAGGGTTGACTAACGATGAACCAGTAAAATCTTTGTAAGGCAAGTTCGCAGAAGAAGATATAATAGATCCCCGGGATAAAGGTGCCCATCATTACAATGACAATGCCTAGCAGGTCCATACGATGCCAGAATTGCTCGACTTGATGCGAGTGTGCGCTAATTAGGTGGAAAGCCGTGCTGAAGAGCAGACAACACTCAGCAGACAAAAAAAAGATTCCAAATATGATGTAGTCAGTTCCTAGCACAACAGAGAACTGAGGCTGCGAGAGACTGCGCATGATAGTGGCCGCGATGAGAGGCAGGAGCAGTGCGCCGATCAGGTGAGTGTACACATTGCAAGTCTCATTGTGTAAGAAGGTTAGGCTGGTGAGGACCTCGAGGTAATCCGCCCTTTCGCGGCGATAGCCGCTGAGAATGTACTTGTTGTCCCGCTGCCATTCAGAGACGTCGTGCCACGTCAAGGTTCGACCGCCTTTGGCGGTTGACATCGCGGAGGGCGGCATGGTGGTGCTTGTGCCGACGCCCCTTGTGTGGCGTTTCTTGATTTCCGGTTGCGGCATTATTTTGCTGTGTACAAGCTAGGTGCTCTGGTTCGGAGCCCTAGGACGGTGCAGAAGATTGAGGCGAGAGATGTAACCTGCGGGAGTCTGTGTTAGTGGAGAGGCGAAACCGTTGAACACGATCGGACTGGCTGAGGCTAGCTGGGGGCTTAGGGGTCAGGCTCTAAGGCCAGTCGGCGATTACACGGTTGGGCAAACTACCGCCCGCACATTGCCCTCAACTCCCTGACTTGGCTGCACAATGAATCGACACAAGAATCGAGCGCTTTTGGCCGCAAGGTAGTGTGGGTAGAGCGCTCGCTTTTTTGTCCACCCGCCACCAAGTATTTCACGACCGGAGCGAGAGGTGATCAATTAATTAGTGCCAATCAAAGCTGAATCCAGCCGAAGACACCTCGTGTTACACATCTTGTACGCCCAGCGTATCTGCATATGCTTTGTCAATTTTTTAAGACAAAACTATAGTTTATTAACTGATAGTACTATCCAGACACATTTGCTATCAAGATCGACCAAGTGGCGGTCAGTATAGAAGAGAAACGAACAAAGCTCTAGGCCAGAGTGGCCAGGAAAGATGCATTCAAGGTTGCAGCGCGGGATAGGATTCGGGGTTGGAACAGGCTTTGAGCTAACAGCAGTAACACTGTCAGCCAGGGGAATGTCGTCCGGTAAATAAAGGTGAGATTGACGGGAAGTGATTGTCTGATGTGTCGATAGAGAAGTATCAAGGGGCACCGTGTGGTTTTCAAATGCTTGTAGTGAATGTAGAGCACAGTTCGAGCTTTCGTCCAGACCTGTCACAATGGTGCGATTGTCATCGTGGTCAGACATGGTTGCCGCTTCCACTATATCACGCATACGAAGTCAGTAGCACGCCTCTACCAAGTAATTGCAACTCACTGACACTAACCTTTCTAGGAAAAAGCGTTTGATTTCGTGGAACTTTTCCCTCAGATCATGGCTGTCATCATCGTCCTTTGCAGAAATGGGTATCGAAGGCAAATAAGTCAAGCAAGTACATGTCATACCATCGCGTACGTTACACATCAGTGCGCTGAATATGCTTACTTGAAACTAAAAAAATAATTCTGAGTTCTTGAAAGCGATCACCCTTCTTTGTGAAAGGGCGAAAATAAAACGGGCGGAACCGTCGCGAGTTTGTCGAGTGGCAAACCAACTTCATCTTGTTGCTCAATAGAGCTAGACTGCCTTAGGTCTACACTTCCTTGAAACGGCATAAGCTGTCGCGGGAATCATGAATCGTTTGGATGCATGGCAGTCTCAATTGGCTTTTTGGATGTACGTAGCATGTCTTCAAGCCGAGAATTGCAGCAATGAATCGCTCAGTCGCCACTGAAGACTGTGTTAGCCAGTAGCCGGCACCAACGCAGGTCTTATTTGTCAGACATGGAAAAAAGCACTCTCTCAATTTCGCAATCTCGCAGCTTTAATCTCGCAACTTCGAGTTGGAACGAATTACCTCGTGAAATCATGATAACTCCGGCCGCTTCTATTGGGCGTCTCCTGAATATCTTTGTGCTTTATACACCTTTTCGGTCCTCAGATATGCCTCCCTTGTGATATCAATCATCCAGTCCAATTCTGCTTGCTCGATTGTCAGTGGTGGAGCAAACATTATGTGATCACCCGCGTGACCGTCCGCGGTGCCACTTCCAGACAGTATAGCCACACCACTGTCGTGCGCAAACTGTCTTAGCTTTGATCCAAATGCAAAGTCCTCGGCCAAAGGCATCTTCAACCGCTTGTTCGCGACGAACTCGATAGCCCAGAAGAGGCCACGGCCCCGAATGTCTCCCACAAACTCGAGATCTGTGAACAACGAGCGCAACTTTAAGCCCATTCTGTCGCCTAACCTTTTGCAGTGAGCCAGACAGCCGGTGCTTCGTATGACACGCTGCACAGCAAGAGCGGCGGCGCAGCTGACAGGGTGTGCTTGGTAGGTGTGCCCATGGATAAAGCCTCCCGCGCTTTGGATCACTTCGTAGACAGAATGCTGGATGAGCGTTGCTGCAAGAGGCAAATACCCGCCAGAGAGTCCTTTGCCCAAAACAACAATATCGGGAACGAAGTCACCCTCGGACTCGAACGCAAAGTAGGTTCCCGTGCGGCCGTTCCCGCACATAATCTCGTCGAGGAGAAGAAGCACTCCATATTTGTTACAAACACGGCGCACGCCCTCAAAGTAGCCCTCGGGGGCCGTAATGCATCCGGCAGTCGAACCCCCCACTGTTTCTGCAACAAAGGCTGCGACATTCTGTGGCCCAATTCTGCAAAACTCTGCTTCAATTTCGTTGATCAATCTGTTAGAATACTGTACCTCGCTCTCGTCACTCCCCTGCTGACGATAGGCGTACGCAGGGCTGACAAAGCTGACATCTAGCCTGTTAAAAGCTTCATCATAAGGCTGTTTGCGACGCGGGAAGTCGCCCAGGCACATCGAACCAATAGTGTTTCCGTGATACGATCTTTGTCTCGACACGAAGTGCGTACGCTGAGGGTTATTGTTGGCGCGATGGAATGCCACCACGAGCTTCATGGCAGAGTCAACAGCCTCACTTCCTGAACTCGAGAAGTATACTTTAAAAGGCTCCAGAGAAGGGATTCCCTGACAGAGGAAGGATGCCAAGTCTTGGGGGGGAGACGTTGTGTGCATGAAGGGATGGGCGTAGGCAACTTTTTGTAGCTGTTCTTGTATAGCAAACTTGACAGTCTCATCGCCGTGGCCGATCATAGAGACACCACATGCATCCAAAACTGTTCGCTGGTCATTCAGTGTTGAGTAGGTGCCGGATGCGGAGGCGACCAGTGCAGGGTGAGTTGCCGATCGAGGATGGATTACCTCTGCCGGTCTGTCCGCAGTATTATCGGTCATCTCCATGGTCGTCTCCAAGACCAGTAGTGAGAGAATTTGCGTACGTCCGTGTAGAAATATTCTGGTCGCACACTATTTAACATTATATTGGCAGGCGCAGCTTTCTGTCCAACCTGGCAGGGAGAGTTCATGACCGTGGGTACTTACCAGCGTCTGTCCATTTTCTGCTGCACTGCCAATGTCCTCCGCGAAAGTCTAAGTTTATCGTGCGCGGTACCGGTACTGTATGTAAAGGTAGGAACCGCTATGTTGCAGTTCGAGTGACTTGCGTACAGCCATTTTTTGCTTTCCAGACCAGCCGCATGGCAATTAGCCACTTAGATCGCGGCTCCGGTTTTGCTCTTTGCTCTGTGCACGCCGGTGAATTTTGCGGGGCGTTCCAGCCGTAGCGCTGGGTGGGGCCGTTGGGCAAGCAGCAGCATTATTCCTACAGGCATGAAGTGGGCCACTCTGAGATAAGATGGCCAAATTCGGATGCCTCAATAGAGGTCAAAAGCGGCAGCAGTGAAGTACAAGCCAAATGGCAAGGCGTAAAGCTCACATCAAAGTCAGGGACGCTGTGCAGTGCTGATGGAAATGGGACATAGTCTCGGCCAATGTGCCACACTGACGCAATGGCGGCACGAACTCTCAGTAACTGTACAGTGGTATCTTTGTGGCATCGTTGTGATCTGCTGGCAATGATACATTCGCTTCCGCGAGAAATACCAGACCTTGATATTAGATAGCCCTGGCTCAATGTTCAGAGGTGCGACAGTGTCAGCATCTTGGCTTTGTCATTGAAACTCCGCCAACATATTGTTGAGTACTCCGGCCACCAAGCCTGGGCGGCGCTACCCTGGAGCGGCAATTAAAATCTGGCCTGGTTCCTTCGCACATCGGCACGTACGTACACAAAGAAAACAACACAGCACCAGTTTCAAGCGAGAAAGATTTACGGCAAGTAGATAAATTGGGGTTTACATATGAAGTGATGTCGTCTACAAATTTACCTTTCCTATCATTTTGCACCTGCAAGAATTGAAGTTAGCTTTTTCTTTGAAGGCTCATAAACAGACCGGCGACAGGTCTTCTACCTACTTCCAACCTCCTAGACAAATACTACATCACCCCATCGATTTTCTAACACCACTCGACAACTATGTTCTGTATCAACAGGTCAATAGCAACTCTCAGTCGGCAAAATACAACACCGGCGCTCGCGCACCTATCGCTCGCGTCGGTCAGGAACTCACGCTCTCGTCCAAACCGGCATGCGACTTCACTGATCCGCAAACGGGTCTTTGTTCTCTTGTGGAGCAAGAGGTCGGCGTGCATGGTACGAATTGTACGTGTCCGCAGCTAGCGAGACGATAGAAAGTCCCGCGATAACGCAAAATCCAACCAGCGCAAGCCCCATATCCAACTGACCACCAAGAGCTTTGTGCAGCTGTCGCCCAATCCCATACGCGCCAGTCGCAAATGCGAAGCCTACGAGAACAAGCCCGAGACCAATTCTCTGGCAAAAGACTGCAGCCCTGCTGGCAGGGCGAGGTGGCCGGGCCATAATTGCCACCGCGATAAAAAGTGCAAGCGAGAGAAGCAGAAAGACTATGATAGCGATAGCGATAGTGATGAAAAGATGGTAGCTGACACACATGTCCGCATGGCCGGAGAAGCCACCGCAAAGATGAGACGTGCCAATTCTCGCCGATGTGAACAGCGACTTCGCTACGTCTGACCCAGCCGACTGGAGGAGGTTCCCCAGGCCTCGTCTTGAGTCGGAACCATTATGCTGCATAAAGGTTAGCAAAGTTCAAGATTTTGCGCGTGCTCCTCGCACCGTCCAGTGGAAGAAGCCCTCCCGGCGACAGGTGTCACTAAGCAATACGACGCAGGTCGTCACGACAACGACAACACAGAGCAACTGCTTCGCGAGGTGCCCGTAATTTTTCTTCACGTAAACTTCCATTTCTGTGTGGTAACTAGTATGTACCCTGGCACCTACGGCGGCAGGTCTGCTATAAGTATGCTGCGCGGACAGCCACTTGCCGCTTCTCGACTGCTAACGAAACAGTCCCACCCTATAGGTCAGAGAAGCGGGCAGCTCTCCGGACACGACCAACTCTCCCCTGTAAAGTCGTTCGTTGCAAATTCGCTGCCCCCCGGGGTCCGGTGGGACATTTCTTGTATATTTGCCCGGCGCGTTCTGGCAGAGACATGGTCGCTACTTTCTCTGACGGGTAGATGATTCTTTCTAAGAAGTAACATAGGTGCGCATATTCTTTGGAAATGATTTTCGCGGATGGTTACATGATATCCGTTGGAATGCGTGGCGAGCTACAATTGGCGGCTATTGGTGGTTTTAGTGGTAGGCCTTAAGAAGAGGTTAGGCTGGGTCCGCTGGCGAGATACCATTGGCGGTTGCTAGTGGTGTTAGTGGTAGGCCTGATGGATAGGATCAGCCAGGACTACGAGCGAGTCGATTGCATTTTAATCCCTGGAAGCCTTGGGTTTTCTGGAGATTTCGTGACTTCAATCAATTTGCACACAGTATTGTACAGTACTGTCGCCTCCTTGCCAGTGGTGTCGGCTTCACATTATAATCGTTCCTCATTATCAACCTAAACATCATGCCCCCAGCAACGACTTTCCAACTCACTCTTCCAATTGAAGAAAACTCCAAGAGGAAACCACGTTGTGACCCTTATCCTAGAATTATGGCTAGATTCTATGAGCCATACTTCCTCCTGTGCAGTCTCGGCAGGACGCGGAACAGCTACACAGAATATCCGCGATCTGGCTCTCGACAGCAGGAGATGCGCAAAGAGTACATGCGAAATCTTGCATTCATCTCTGATGGGAAGAAGGGCAGATATACATTTACTGCCTTTTCCGTTGCGGAAGTGGATGGTGCCTATGTCTTTTGCTTGGCCTCTCCTTCTCCAAGGAAGTGCAAGATTATGCTGGAGCTCTCGATCGGTACGCTGGTCGAATATGCCATAACGGCGGACAATAAAAAGAAGAAGAGAATAGTACAAAAGTTTCTCAGGAAGTGTATAGAGCATGCGAAAAAGCGTATTTCGGCATATATAAACGATGTGAAGGCGGCCATTCCGGCTTGCATCGAGAAGATGGCGAATAAGAGCAACCGAAATAGTGATGTTCCCGAAAGATGATCCAGATGTCGCCAATGCAGAGCAGGCGTTGGTGGACTTGCAAGAAACGTGGCGCAAACCGTTGACAATATATATGGACTGTGAACGCGAGTGTAATCCGTTTGTGCACAGCGAGATCTCCGTCTTGGAACATTTTTACAAGTATAAACTCAAATTCCTTGAAGGAGATCGCTATGTCTACTGCAGCAAACCGGCTTGTTTCGCTTGCAAGCTTTACTTTGCGGAGCACCCGGCAAGGATGGTCGTTCCAGAATCACACGGGAAGGTGTATCCTAACTGGGGACCGCCTTTGATTGAGAATTTCAAGAAAAAAGATGCGGATTCAGATAGGCAGCGGGATTTGATGATCAAAATTACCAAGACTGTAAGAGATGAAGTTGTTGATCATCTGTGGGGAAGAAATGTCCCTCCAGAGTGGCACCCGGATTCGACAACCGGCGTCTCGACTTTGGAGATGTCACTGCATGGTTTGGAGGATGATATAGTGGCCAGCAAAGGTGACAATCATGTCGTGTTATATGCGTCTGATGTTGATTATAGGGTTGGGTCGAGCCCAGAGGGGGAATTACTACATGAAATCGGTCATGGTTTTAATGAGAGTAGTGCCTCTCTGAGAAGCAGTGGGCTGGAAGGATATCAGCCCCATGACGAGGATGACTTAGACGAGGATAATTCAGACGAGGAAGGCGGCGCATCACTATAAGCTGAAGAGAGGTAATACTTAAGTTTTGGCAGATTGACTAGTATCAATTAGAAGCACTAAATATGACCGGCCGTTAACTACCAGCGGAAAAGTTTGGATGCAACGCCTTAATGTGTCGTTTCACATACTCGCGGCGTGCAAATTGACTCCCACAGTTTGGATATGGACAGAAATGCCACTTGATAGTATGGGGTGCGTGTATCTCTTGAAAATGTCGCTTCATTTCTCTTTGCTCACCAGATCGATACTCGCAAGTTTGGATGGGACAGGAGACTGGCTTATAGTGGTTCTTGAAGTGATGACTTTGAAATCATGAGTGTCAGTAGATGAATAAAATTTTCACCCAAAAAAAAAAAGCTGCCAATAAGAAGACGTACCGGAGATTACAAGAAAGCTGAAACGGTGATGAGGTGCACTGCGGCTCGGGGCAGTGATAAAGGCCTCCAGCCCCAATATGTTGTTGACCATCCCACGGCATAACATATTCCGGGAATCTCCATCTATTGTTTTTTTTGAGCTCCAGAGAAGCGGAAAATTTGTTTATATAGTCGATTAGATTGCCTTCTTTGATTAAGTCGATGTGTGACCCCTCGTGAAGCCAAACGGGCCCTTCGCAGTAGTCCTGAGCGGCAGATGGGAGAAAAAGTTGGTGAGAAGATGACGCAATGGGAACATCTCAGAAATGCATGTTTGCGACATTCATCTCTCCAGTCGTTTCCCAAGTAAGACCGGTGTTACCCTGGTCTTGTTCATGCTCAAAATCTTCGTGCGATTCGAACGTACTTGAGTTCACGGGTGGCACAAAAACGAGGAGGCGAGGATCAATGGTGGCAACTGCGTCATCACCATCGCCATCACCATCGGCAACAGCGTCACAATCCATAGCTGCTGGAATAACACTGCACGATGCGATGACTGGTATCAAAGATCGATCGAAACATTCGAAGTCTCGGCTACGGGCTGTCGACACTCATCATTTAATGTACTTTGGCTCAAGGCTGGTGAGGCCTACCACTAACCACTGCATGCAGGCAGGTCGCTGAGATGGGCCAAAGCACCGCCGATCTCAGCGCCTAACGGCTCTCCCAGCTAGGCATTAGGCAGCCAAGGAAATTGGAACTTTATAAAAGCGAGGAGATGGCAACTATCCAAGCTCGCTGCGACGGTTTTGGCGTGTCACGATCCATGCCACGGCTCTCCGAGAGGAGCAAGAGAACGGGCTCCCGCCAGACCAAACCCTCCTCAAGGATTGATGCCGCATCCCAATCATCATATTCCAAGTTAAAAACACTCGCAAAGTGGTTTCATTACCCCCAAAACGTCACTATGCCTCGCTCTCACCCCGGCACATCGTCAATGTACCCCGGCTTACACGATGATGTCCAAACCCGCCTAGAGAGCAACGGTCTCGAATTTAATTTCCGAAAAAATGGCGATAAGAAGAATCACACGAATTCGTACGATAGTCATATAATGGGCAGGTTCACATGTGCAAACAAGAATTGTATTGCCGACGGCTGGACCAGCAAGAAGATAGCAGTCACCATACGTCAGTTCCCTGGAAATGAGTACAACGCAGAAGTGTACCATCAGCGCTGTTTGAAGTGCAACTGGCTGAGCAAGCCGAAACTCGACGATTCCTACGCTGACAGGGTCGCTTATCGTCTCAAGAAATGGTCGGGAATGCATGTTGAACCTCGCCCATTCTCAGGGGTCAGTAAGGGTCCGCATTATCGACATCTTTGCGAGGGATGCAAGGCAGGGCACTGTGATGAAGGGTCAGACTTCCTTTTTTAGCACAGAACCGTGGTTTAAAACTGTCAGTACTATTTCACAAGATTTTACAATGCAGTACGATGTTTATGACCCACCGCAGACTGACGTAATAATAATGTGAGCGGGACAAACCGACAGACTTGATGAAAAGTTGACGTGATAGTAACTATTGCCCATTTGTATCTGACAAAATTATTTCTCTCGTCTCATATTCCGCCCTTCATAGTAATGCATAATCCCGCGCTAACTGCCAATCAATCTACCATGTCGAGGACGTCAAGGGCGAACCAGAGACGCGAAAAGGAATATGGTTCTAAGCCTAGCGTTCTCGACCACTCTGGACTCGGAATGTCTCAACCCTTTGAGGAGGCGATCGCGAATCAAGCCCCTTGCTCTCCACTCTCGAGTGGGTTAAAAAAGCCCAAGTCCACGTGCTAGCTACCCGCTTGAGAATAACGTAGGCATAGCCGCGATGGCACAAGCACTTGAATCTTCTGGAATGGCTGATACTGCCGCCAAGGAGCAGCATAGCCAAATATCTGACAGTTTCGTTACCATGTTGTCGAATGGGCCAACACGTTATATTCATGGAACAATACCACGTCTACTAGAGCGGATGAATACTGCAGCCCAAAACCCTTTTCTGAAAATGGTAACCTCTAACGGGGAAACGGTCATACTCGATGCAGGCTTTGGCTTTGGCCTTCCACAGCCAGGTGTCACTGCTTTTTTGCGGGACATAGTCAGTTCGATACTGGTGTCCGCTGTGAAGTCCTGGGATACAGAGTCGTGGAATTTCTTGCGAGGTATAAACGCTACTTGTAGCTACTTTCAATTCGATCCTAAGATGCGATTGTGTTGCGTGGAGTCAAGAAGCATTTCGAATGGATCCACGTACATCCATTCAGAGCGCACACTCTCTCCGGACACGACCAGAGGAAAACTAATTTGCAGAAACGGCTCCAACGAAGAAACTACGCCTCTCTTGGCCACAATAGTGACTTGTGAAGGTGTGATCATAACTCCAAGCCGGTCGAAGGACATGTTTAGTCTCGTACAGTAACGCCGAGAACTCTGATTCGTTGCGTGATCCTGGTAAATCCAGTGCTGGTGATATTCGATGAACGCTGTGCTGTATATTACGAGTATGACTAATTTACATATATAGGTCACCACAAGCTGACACTGAAGCAATGGCCACACGTGTGCGTTTCTGACTCTCCTGAGGAGCTCAGTGTCGGGCCCGTGTTGTGACCGGCCGGCACGCCGTGACTGACCGCACCGAGCATTGCGCCGCGATCTTTTTCCTCGAAAGCCGCCTCTTCCTCGCATATTAAATTTCCCTGTTGAACGTCTTGTTTAGGCCTTGCCTGGTTGAGGCAAAAGGAGGCCCTATGAGTCGAGGAGTGACTCTATGGAGTGTAATTTGACATAGCTTTCGAATGCAGAGGACCATTTCTCTTTGACTTTGGAGAAGCTTTCCCAGGAGGTGTCATCCGCGCATGCAGAGTAGCCCAACCACTGCACCTCCATTGTGCGATTCGGCTCGTCATGTGACTGTATGCGCAGATATCGATGCGGAACCTTGCCCTCAGCCTGCAAAGTGCGGAGCCCTGGCTCGCTGTTCCAGTATGTCAGAACGGCGGCGTTCCAAACACTCTGCATTTTTACTTCATCTTCCCACGTCTCGGGACCCGAGTCCCATTGGCAGCTTAGCTGGAACTGAGAACCGCCACCCTCATCGTCCTCCTGCAGGCGATGGCCGACGATTGTCTGCAGATCGCGTTCCTCCGAGCCTGGTCCCTGGATGTGCATCGTCGTTTGTGCCGACGGCGACGACGGCGCATGAGCGCAATTTTCCTCGTAGAAAGTGGGCCATCGAGCCTTGACGTCCTCAACAGACATCCATTGCTCTTGAGATGCAGGAGAGCCTACCATCTGTAGGCGAACCTCTGCAGCATTCTTACGGTAGGCCATGATCTTGAGAGGCTCTGGCGAGATGCTGTCAAGCACGCTCTCCGTCCCAGGACGCTTCCATTCCTCTCCAGGGCCGCACCCCCAGTACGTGCAGACAGCTGCATTTAAGGCCTTCTGAACAGTCGACTCCCGTAGCCAGACATCGGTCCCGTCTTTGAGGTGACAGCATAATTGAATATGGCGATGCACGCTGTCGACCATTCTATGATTTTTAACGTATTGCAGCATGGACAAGTCGGAATCGCACGGCGCTTCTTCAGATTGTCTTTTTGTTCTTTCGCTCGCTCTCGCACGACCTCCACGAGCCGGCTTAGTCTGCCGTGGCACAAGGCTCGTCGGCCGTTTCCTCTTCCCTATTACAGTGGAAGCCTGGAACCACAATGTTACCGTTATTCGCGAAAATGGTGAGACAAACGTACATTGGACGCGTCCAGATCGCAACTTGGTGAAACTTCGGAACAGCATCTCCAGCTGTTCTTTCCTTTGCTTTTCTTTAACATTTGTTTTAAACGCAGTATGAATTCTTCTTCTGGTTCAGCGAAAAGAAAGTTGGTTATGGTATTGATGTCGATCACCCGCGTCGCGTCACAAGTGGATGTGACATGATGGATGTGCCCTCGAATACGCTCCTCTTGAGACTCGTCGCGCGGCGCAACTCTGCAAGATATTGGCGGCTCACCCTTCTTAGTCAAGCAAAGCACATCGCAGATGTCTAATTGGGGTGGTAAAGGCATGATTGTATGATGGATAATAAAAGTGGCGCGGTTCGCGTAAATAGAGAGAGGATTGAGGTTTTGGCTTGCGTCGCGAGTGGGGGCTCATCTCGGTTAGTCTCGGGTGGACGTGACGACAAGACTCTAGCAAAGGCACTTTTTTATACGTTGAAATCACTAGTCATCGTTTCTCATCATGGTATGTATTCGTACTCGCCACCTCTTTGGCGGCTCACTGACACCCTGAGGCTAGTCGGACCGCTACGACCTTGGCCTGGACGCCGGGACATACAAGACTTGCATTTTTGCAGGAGGAAAACCTGTCGCAATGCAGTACGGCTTTCCAACTTCTGACTCGGTTGTTCGCATATCGCCGAGGGGATCATTTGCCATTCCTAGCCGTGCACAGTTGCCCAGCGTTCAAAAACCTGACCTCGCACTTTGCAAACGTCTTATCGGCAGGTCGCCAAGGGACGGAAGGTTGCGCCATGACACTGCCAGGGTCCCGCACGCTAAACTCGACGAAAATGGTGCATACTACGAAGCTGGCGGGCGCCGTGTAGAGCTCTTCGAGGTGTGGGCATTCATTTTGGGCAGCGCGAAACGGGCAGCGGAACGCAAGTTTGGCGAGCCTCCACGAAGGTCTGTTTTGACGGTGCCCGCATACTTCGGAATCAACCAATGCGAAGCCATTCGCGCTGCGGCGAAGATTGCCGGCTTCGATATGGAAAGTACCCATCTCGTTACTGAGCCGGTCGCCGTGGCGGTTGATCAAATTGAGCATGACTATAGCACTAAGAAGAAGTACCCCGCCAAGTCGAAGCTGGGGGTCATTGATATCGGTGGCGGTACTACCGATATCACTGAGTTATACTATGACTTGACGGGCGAGAAGCATGTATATGTGATCTAAGCCATCGAAGGCAATAATTTTCTTGGAGGTGTCGACTTCAAGCAACGCCTCTATACCTTTGTGACAGACAAAGCACGCGACGCGGGCCACACATACGAATTTGACGAGCAAAAGCTTCTCATCGTGTGCGAAAATGCCATGGAGACCTTGACAGGCGCCGCTTCCGCCGAAATCGAGTTGATCGCGACTGACCAGAGCACGGTTAGCAAGTTCATCACTGTAACTCGTGATGAGTTTGAGAAGGCATGCGCAGATCTACTCACAGAAATATCGGGGCTTATTGACAGACTTCCAGCCGCCAAGGCCAACAGATCTCTTGCCGCTGTTCTCCTTGCTGGAGGCGCATCCCAGATGCCATGTATCAAAGAGCTATGCGTGAGGAAGTTTCCAGAGACGGTGATCAAGCTTGTCCGGGATGCTTCGGAAAGCCCGGCGCGGGGCGCGGAGCAAATTGCCAAACGCAAGGACACCGTCGTCGTTCATGATGTTCTCTCACGATCAATTGGCGTCGAGGTAAACGATTCGGACTCAGACACCTCGAATTACACTGTTCAGCAGGTTGCGAGCCGCAACATGCGCGTTCCTGCTAGAGAAAGGCTGAACCTTTTCACAAGAAAGGACAATCAGTCTGCCATCGAGATCACCTTTCTCGAGGGTGAGAGCTTCAATCCAGACGACAATACACGCATTGCTGCGATGACAATCTCCGATATTCCAAATTGCAAACGTGGGACTAAGATCAATGTCGATCTCGAAATTCATGGTCAAGGAAGCTTTATTGCGAAAGCAACAATTAAAGGTTTGACGGACGAATTGACAGTCGTTCCACAGCAAACTTCTCCTGGAGCCGGAATCATTGAGAAGTATAGAGACGTAACAGCTCGCCGTTTGGACGGTGAATCGGTGAAGAGTCCGGACATAACCTCAGGGCCGGAGGCTTCCGTGAACGGCGACTCTTCGAGTGTGTCTGGCGAGGATGTCTCTCATGCCCAGCGTACTTCTCCTAACCCTGGCAATAGTGAGAAACCCCCTGAAACAGGCCCTGAGACTCTGCAGCGTCGTGGCTCCGGAAATTTGCTTCAAGAGGATGAACAGCATGCTTCGGCTATAGCTCCCGACAATATCAGAGAGCACGTCGACGACGACGGTGCGGCTGCCATGACTGCTGGAAATGAAGCGCCCCAAACTAGCGCAAAGGGAACGGAAATGGTACCACAGTCAAACTCAGGAGGAATGAATCTCAACAGGCAGGCACCCGTGCCTCGAGTGGTGAGAGCTGGGAAGCGGCCAGCAAGGCCAACGCAAAACAAGCCCTTCAAAAAGTCGAAGGCGCGCATTACGGACCGAAACTAATTGTCACGGCACGCATTTGTATCAAGATTTTGGCAGAGAGTTTGCTGCGGGGTTAAGTGTGTCAACCTTTCTAGGTTTCCCGGGTTCTGTCGAAGTCGAAAACAGTCTAGAGAAAACGCAAGACATAAGAGCGCAACTTGGGAGCAGCGTGGGGGGGTCAAGAAGATGGTTACTGTGTAGCATTAGCTGCCGTCCTATAAGTTCAAATATCCTCGAATCGTGAGGAATGGCCTTGAGAATACAAAGCTTCTCCTAGATTGAGCAGACTACTATCTAAATCCTAACCGGGTACGATGGCATACGTGGTGAAAAACCATCCATTCAGGAGCTGATATCAGCCTCAATCACTAGGAGGGACTGGTAGGGTGGCGGTTTGTGCCACAGCCTGTGCCCACGGCCGCAAAATATCAGTGTATGGAAAAGGACACGTACGGGGGAACGTGGCGGCCGAGAGCGGACGTGTCAGCTCATTCACGAAGAACTCTCCTTTGGGGCTCTCTTCCGTGATTCCGCAGTCGTAGCGTCCTCCCATATGGATGGTCTCGAATCCCCCATCATTCTTCTGCCGGATGAGTCTGTCTAGGTCTAAGACAAATTGCTCGAGCTCCGCGAGCTTCCTCGCTTGTGCCGCCTCCTGTGATGAAAACCACTTAAAATCTTCCAACCGAGCTTTCCACGCCAACATTGGTCTATCAGGTTTCTCCCATTGAAACCTGGTTCGAAGAATGTACGTCACCTTGCCCGCCGAAACGAAGACTCGAAACTCGCCGAAGCTTTGCAAGGTAGGGACTGCCTCTTGATGAAAGTAAATGGGTCCCAGAGCCTCGCCTCCTGCGGATCTCTTTCCACACGCGCGATCGTGATCAGAAGGAACGGTGCACATTAATTTATCCTGATCTCTGGTGGTCATGATCTCAACGTCTTTTGCGGCGCAACTGTAGTTTCTTTTGATCACCTGGCTACCACTCAATAGGGAACAATCGCCGAGACCAAAGCATGTCTGGGGCCGCCATTGCTGCTCGGACTTCGCTATCGCATCAAAAGTTCGGATGTCTCCAAGCTTATGCCGCGACCACGCCAGCTCCGAAGAGCTCGGATAGACAGACACTTCCATTTGTGAACCGTCAAAAAAGCGCAGCGCCTCAAACAGGTCGTTCCATGAATTGTCAGCGTCAAAGCCAGAGTCCGAGAGTACTACGACCAATCGGGAGGGTTTGGCCATCTGAATCAATGCTATCAGGTCTTTGACCTTGATTGGCCACTTGCACAGTTCAACAGTGGAGGAGCTGTATCCCGCGGCGAGAAGCATCATCAAGACCGCTTGGTGGATAACAAAACTGTCATCATCCAGTTGCTGGACAAATGAAAACCCCAGCTGAGTAGCCAGAAAACCTACCATATCCCGAGAAGCACATTGAAGAGAGTCTCTGCTCATAATCTCCAGATCAGGGTGGCTCAGTTCGGCACTGATATGCTCCGTTGTCTCGATATGTTCAACAACCTCGCTGCCAAGCCATAGCACATGAGGAGTCGACACGCTTGTCTGTGCCATTTGATGGAAAAGGCCGTGCCAGAGCTGTACAGATACTGGAGCGTTTGGTTCCACGTCCATCGCTGCGGCGAAAGCGACGAGTAGGAAGCACAAGCTGCGATCTGAAAGCCACGCCTTACGTACTTCTGGCTGGATCGGAACGGGTCTGCGATCGAAGAGTTTCTTATAGATTCGTGTAAATTCGGTCTTCACCGCCCCAAGACCACTTGATTTCAGCGTGTAGATAGTTGCTCGGGAACGATCCTTGGTAATTATAGCAAAAGCCCAGGATCTTCCGTGCGTAAAGGGCAACACTAACTTCCCTAGGCCTTGTTGGCGAACTCGCACAGATTTGACGGCGGCGCTAGGGTCAATGATGCTCATTTCTCCTGGCCTTAAGCCTTCGAACTGCCGCAGTAGATTGCGAAATGCAATAATTCCCAAGGGAGGAATCACACGCTGTGGTTCATTGTTTGAACAAGCCGTCGCAGCAGATAACACGCTGATCCACGAATGTGGACTGACAGTGCCGTGAATGGTGACACCCATGGTGCTACAAAACCCAGCGATTGCTGACGAGAGTTCGTTATCCGTCTTTTCGTTTGCCCCTGTGCAAATCGTAGTTGGCGAGTTTCCTGACACTTTATGTCGCTGAGTGGATTTCTTTACCGTGGCGGGGTGTGCTAGGTTGTTAAACAAGATATTTGCCATTGATAGTAGTACAGGTTTCTTACTGGTGCTACTGCTGCCCCAGTCTGCTCGGGCTTGATCATATGGCGGCTTTGGCGAGGATCCACTGTTGTCCATGTGGCCCTCCCTAAAACGAGTGTATTCTATTTCGATGAGAACTGAGTACATAAAGCATATTGACTGCCACATACCAGATGCGATGTCTTTCGTGGCTGACCTTAATACGTCATTGTCATCGCTTTGGAGACGGCGAAGTACAGATGTATATAGACGTTTTACATTTTCCGTCAGTTGTACCGTGCCGCAATATCTTAAAAACGTCTCTGGGTCGCTGACGAAGTAGTTGATATGCGTCAAGGGGGCTCGATATATGATTGCCAGTTTCAACCCAAAAGGGGCGTCTTGGAGAGGCGCGGCGTCGCCTAGACAAGCACGCACCCCAGCCTCAAACGCCTGTGAGTCATTTTTCCTGTCGCGAGTGCCGAGGGCCAGCAAGTTGCTTTTGATACGGGCACGTAGCTCAGGCATTGCGACAAGCCTGGGAAGTTACTTATTCAATCTCAGAGAAAAACAAATGCAAAATAGCTGACCACGGAGCTCCACTCGTTACGCCCTTTTACAAGACCACGTGACGCTCTTGCGCCCTTGCGCACTGCGTGCACTAAAATTTCGTTCTGCCATTTTTGCACAAATTTTCCGTTTTACAATTCTGCACCAAATTTTCCGTTCTGCAATTTTGCACCAAATTTTCCGTTTTGCAATTTTGCATACAATTTTCCGTTTTGCAATTTTGCATACAATTTTCCGTTTTGCAATTTTGCATACAGTTTTCCGTTTTGCAATTTTGCATACAATTTTCCGTTTTGCAATTCTGCACCAAATTCCCCATGTTGCAATGCCCAGATAGCCATTACAAGTATTCCTTCCATTGATTTAGAGTATTTCGCAGATTAACGACAGAAACAGCACTTATTCGTGCTTCTGAAAACCCGATAGCTGCGCCCGCGAGCCTACGTCTTTCATTTCCAGGACCGCACGCATACCTGAGACAATGGGTCCGTTCAAAGCTATCCGCCGTTTGGTTTCAACGTTAATGAAGCTGCGTTTACCTTGTTTTGGTGGAGATACAGTACGACTTACACATCGTGTGGCTGTCTTACTACCTGTGCACTCTGGAAGACAATGCTCGAAACCGCTGCTGTAGGCTCGGAATACTCATTGTAGCAGGCCGAAAGCCGGCACGACGCTGTCACTGTCGTCGTGAGTGCTTCCCATTTGGTCTGCTATGGAACTCATGATAAGGTCAAGGTCGTTCAGGCGTAAGATTTTGGGCTCCATTTGCAGACTGCGCCTAGAATGATAATAATGACAGAAGACATTTCTATTACTAACCGAAGTGATTGTTGGTCACTTTCTCAACCATCAGTCACAGTAGAAGCAAGTGAAAAAAGATGATAGATTTCAAAGGATGAATTTATTGTTACAAGTTCAACTCTGCCTGCTGTGATTGTTCTTGAAGCGGCTCCGCATGGTGAATCAGCGGTAGTGAAGGGCTTGCAAGAGAAACTCGACGAGAACTGCGGCTCATCATACGAATAATCTGGTTTTGCGTCACTAGCTGTTGTCGCAAATCCTCTAGCCAGCATCTTTGGGTCCTCATTTCCCGCTGGAGATATGTAATCACGTTCGTGAGTACCTGCTTATCGCTGCGAAGCTGTTGCACTTCTGTCTGCAACGTCTCCCACTCTTTCACGCGTGCCTCCAGTTGACGTCGTTGCTCCTCTGCATATACACTGACATGGTGCAGACGTGCTTCGCTTTGTTCACGCTCATGTTGCAATTGAGCGTTACTCTGGGTAATGTATGCTGCAAATTGCCCGCAAAGTCGACTGTTCTCTTGCTGGGGTTCGTCCATGGCAGAAAGTTAATGTAGTAAATGAGCAATGGAAGCCACTAGACAAGTTTTTGTAGGTGTTTTGAAGCCTTAGATGGAGCAAAAATTGGCGGCTTTGCTGACAAGCATACCACCAGCAAGAAAACCAGTCACCACAATCAAGCAAGAAAGTAGAGCACAGCATGACCACCCACAAAGCAGCACCCAATATTGCCACGCTACTGCTTTCAGGAGCGATTCATGCTGAGCGGCCTCTAGTGAAGAGGGCTCTTTAGATATGCCCAAGTGCAGGTTCGTCGGTGCGCGCCTACAGTACCATCGCTGGCCTAGGCTGCTTCGTCTTTCACCCCTCGTGGTCCGCAATCTATAATGTAACATTCGGCGTTGCGAGACTAGATGTCTAGCAATGCCTTGCAAGCCGCTTTACGCTTTATGGTGGTCACCGTATATTGTGGCCCTTCATTCACCTCAAAGGCTCCTTGGTGTCTAATTTGCGCAAACTTCTCTTCAGAGTAATGGCATACATGATTTCCTCGTAGATGTTGGTTTTGCTTTTGGCTTTTATTGCTGTGAAACGCTGCTTGAATCAACATTTATGAATCAAAGAAAGGGTTTTGGTTGATGAACAAATTCCATTTAACAGTCCATGATTTGCCATCCTGAAACGATCGTCGGCGCGTGATAGGCTTATATCGTTTTGAAGTACATCGCAGGCGCAATCGCGCCAAAAGGCGACTAGACTCCCTTGTTGCATTTTCCTGCAGTCCTTCATTGGTGGCGCTTGCGCCGCCACTCCATCGTGACGATTTATTTTTCCACCCCAGCAGCTTGCGCAATCCTTGAATTTTGAGCACCGCAAGCGTTCCGCAAGACGGTTTTCTGAGGTAACCTCCATCCTCAAGTGCGACCATTCAGGCTGCAGCGATTTTACAGTATCAATGAACCAAGACCCTGGCATTGTCGCATTTTCTTCTGAGGCAGAGGGGTTTGGCGCGTAATTCATAGAGAAGTTTGAATTTTCTCGGAGGGGGCCTATTCCCGCCCAACCCTGGAGATCTGCACCTCTAGATTTTAAGTTTGTAACCAGCAGACGTCAACGCCTGGCTACGCGTTCAACCACAAATAACAATGACAACGGCTTGTTTAGGCTGTTCAGGACTGCTGCTGCTGGTACACCCTTGTCAAAATTCGATAGTTCTCCGCAGACGGAAATTACCTCTCGATTCGTTCTATTTTTTTTTCTACTTGGGAGCCAGAACTGATTCTCGCTCCAGAGCAATGAGAAAGCAACTTTTGAAAGCGGTCCAGCAGCAATCGGTCTATCCATGCCGCATCGGAAGACGGTGCAAGTTAAACCGTGGCCTGGACCGGTACCGTCAAAACCGTTATGGGTGTCGCGGGTTTCTAACATAATAATTTTAGTAGGGTGTATTTTGGCTGCTACCTAGAGAGCCAGAAATAGCGGTTCTGATTTACCCCGCCAGGTAACTAAAAGTAACTAGAAGCACTAGCGACACCCATAACGGTTTTTACGATACATATCCATATATAGCGACTTAGAAATAAGCCAACCGATTCCCATATTATACTGTAGCTCTTGTTATGGATGGGCACACAAGACAGACATCCAGCGTGTACTCAAACTTTGAGTTGGATGAGTTGCTAAGCCACATCACAACTCAAACGCGAGAGCAACAAGACCACACTATCCGTCGGCTTGAGGTAGAAAGACTGGAGGAAGAGAACACGCTTTTGCAGATGAAGCTGTCAGCTGTTCGCGATTGTGCTACACGTTTATACGAAGTAGTATGGAAAACAATGACGACAACCACACAATTAGAAACGCTGCAGTCCAAGATGGAGCGTTTCTAGGCGGGATGAGTTCTCCATCTCAACTACATATACCAAATTGGTTTACAATATCTCAAGATCAAGCTTCATAGAACTACCATTCAATTTGTGCGCGAAACTTAATCTTGGTAAATGCCAAACGTAAGTCTCATCATGAAGTCTATGGGTTTTGTATTCCGTGACCAGTGTTTGCCAATGAATCAGCCACTATTTCTGGCCAACAACATCCATGACCGCCGGGGCCGCGGCACTGGGCCAGCCGCCCAACACTATTGCGGCGCTGCTGCGACTCATAAACGTGGTTGGGCTAAAAGTCCTCCAGAGTGCAGGTAGACGAAGCGGCCAGTTTTTGTTGCATCGCAAACCAGGCTATAGATCTAACCGATGAGGCTTGCGACAAAAAAGAATGCTGCTCGCTATCAGCGTTTGTTACTGCTCGAAAGAAAAGTAAGCTCACCGTCGAGGCTGGAAGGTAGCCGGCCTCCAGTATACGGACGAAATCGCAAGCATCTGCGGACCAATCGCGACATGGTCCACGCAGTTCCATGAAGAGGTCTCGTAGAAAGACTGCAAGATACGAGGTGCCGGCAAGTTTGAAGAGCGGTGATATATTAGGCTCATATCCCCAATCTAACACTGACGCATGTTTTTAGCAGGACTATGCAGAACTCATCCGAGCAGTCGATGGCCTGGTGGCTAGTACCTTCGGGCGGTCGGGGGTGTGGACGACTCTCGCACTTACCGATCTTTACGTCGCCCGCTACAGTGGTTCGAACGCAAGCAATGCGGAAACCAATGCCGAGCACCAACAGATGTTGCAGCCCGTTCAGAACCTGCGACAGTCAGCGTGAGTTAAGGCTCTGGACAAAACCACTCTACCTGGGCGAAAACGTAAGCGATTTCGGGGTCACAGAGGGGCCCTAATTCGAGTACGTTCAGAGCGACGTGTTCTTGTATGAAGAAAACTCTTTTTTGGTAGTAGTATATAGCGATGGGATGGGCAATGTGACAAGACGATACATTGGCAAGGGAGCGTAGGTCCTGGAGGCAGTCGTTTTCCACCTCTTGAATGTCGACAAGTTGTCGTTTCTGGTGATTTCTGTGCACAGCTGTCCAAGGGCCGCTTGCCGTTTTCATCTGCCGGCTACGTTGTGGAAGGTAGTCGACGACAGGATGGCGACCGAGGTGTAATGCAATGTGAACAGCGGCTGGATGTAGCGGTAGCATGGACTTTTTTTGTTCTGGCATATTGCGACGGCGGAGGCCAAGACGGCTAATTGTGCGTATATTTTCTGCTTGGGCGTCCGGACGATGTGTCTCTCTATATACTACCTAAATCGTTCTGGCGCCATTCACAGCCTGTTCTGGCCGGTTGACAACACCCCCCTCCTTGAGTCCCTATACTTCAACCTCCCAGGTCGGCACTCTTCTACGCTGTGTACACATCTAATGGGGCTGATCTGGATTGATGTATTGAGTAGGCGTCATTGGATCATCCGGCACCGAGACTGGTGGTCTGGACATGGTGTTTGCCTGCGTGATGGCTTCGCCAGACATGCCCCACGATTGATTATGCTGGGGAGGTACACCAAGGTGCAGTTTGAAAAGGTCATATAGACTACACATTGTCAAAACGAAGGATTGTTGGTGGAGGCAGCAGAGCTTACATAGCGATGTTTTCCACAGACCATCCCGACCTCTCACCCCCTTCCTGTTGAAAGCGACGCACTTCATGTTGAAAGCGACAAAATTCTTGCTCGATTTCCATCACGATGGCAAACAGGTCGCTCAGCGTCGTGTGGTCTTGACTGTTTCGTGCGGCTGGGACATGCATGTCTTGCATGTCTTGCATGTCTTGAATGTGATGATACTCTCGAGCGTCTGGAACGCCTGGAACATCTTGCACGTCTTGCACGTCTTGAACGTTTTGTATGTTTTGAACGTTTTGATGGTCTGGAACGCCTGGAACGCCTGGAAGGTCTTGAACACTGTCATAGTTCTCTTGATAAGGCTGGGGGGGATGGTTGTAGTGGCCAGACGGTTCACTGTTGAGTGTTGGGCCAAGCCCGCGCATGGTATTCTGCTGGTGCTGCTGGTGCTGCTGATGCTGTCGGGGTAATTGGCCAGAACCGCCGCTACGACCGACAGGCATCTGACGGCCGCTATGGGGTTTCTGCAGCCCCGGCGGAGGAGGGTTTGTTCGGCGTCTCTGTCCAGCGGAGACGCCATGAGTGTAGTTGTAGTTGCTGTACTGGCTTGCCATGATGGAAAAGATGCTGATATCGCTATGTCGTAAAACACTGGCACGGGCCGGGCTATTTATAGGGCAGCCAGTTCTGACTTTTTACTTCTGGCCAAATTTTGATCCTTTTCGGCTCTGCATGGAGAACAGCTACGCACGGTGTGGACCAGACTGTCTGCTACAGCAGCTGAGAGCCAAGGTGGTGTGCCTGCAAGCTGTCTTCGTTGGTGGCTGAGAATTGACTTGATCTTTTGCCTGCCTGTGGGCCGGCCAGCATGCAGCAGACCCTTGTCCGCAGATCAAAATGCCACTGATTGGTTTGTTGGTTGGCTTTCAAACAGCCCAGCACTTTGAGCATTGCACGGGTGGAGCACAGCCACGCGCAAAGCATCAGCCGAACGACTATCAACGCAGGAGCTACCGGCTACTGCGCGATACAAGCACTAAGCATTGACTGAATATTCATGAGAAACCTTTATTTTTTTCTTCATTCGAATGAACTGCTATGCCTACACTTGCTAACATCGTAGTTCATTCGCGCGCTGTCCTGAGCGAATTTAGCTGAAAAGTTGGTTCTGCCTTGTGTGATCATGCAAAGCCTCTAGACAGAAGTCGGTTGGTTGTGAAGAGGACATTTCCTTTTGTGGAGCTGGCGCCTAGCTCATTTGGTTATGGCTTGCATGCGTTGGGCGTCACGCGTTAGACTGCGTTGAAAAGGGATTGTGATCAGCACTGTCGAGAGTGACCCGTCTAACCGTCCTTGTGCTTAAAGTTGACACATCAACACCAACTAGCACACTGCTGCAGCTGTAAGCAGGCCCCAAATTGCTAGCGTTGCTCATACGAGGCACGTATCGCGGGCTCACCCTCCGGAGGAAGCTGCCAGAGACATCATTCCCTTTGCGTGATCCCGGGCCCACAACCTGACTTCCATTGGTTCGGGAAGCTCCCAGGGTTCCATTGTTGTGTGGAGAAAATAGTCCGGCGCCGAAAGCACGCTTCCCACTGGCTCACATGCACAGTTGGCCGATAGCGTGACGTCCACAGTGTGGGGGACGTTAGAAGTAGCGGGACAAGATCCTGGGGAGCTCGTCTCTTTGTATGCTCAACGCTTGTGGAGAGCTGACCGGTACAGTCTTTCACTGCAATACCAGAAAAGTGTCTTCATCGGCAGCTGTCTTCTCCACGGGCTCTCGAACTCAGAAAGGGATCGCTCCTCAAAGTCGCATACACTCTCGCTCATGGGAGCGTAGGCAAACCCCTCCGGATGTGCGAAAACGCCGCCAGATAGTCCCGCATTGGCGTGGAGCCTGCGTAACTCTGGATCGGTTCGATACCTCTGCACGCACGCAATGTCACCTGTAATACATGTATTATACCCGCAGGCATACGACCATAGGTCCACACAGCGCTCGGTTTCTCCTAGTCGGGCAAGGTTAGCTGCATCACACGGACCTGACCTTCTAGTATTCGCCTTGGGAGAGCAGCTCCTCTTCTTTGACAAGCTCGACAGACGCCCGAAGCTACCGGCCACCTCCTTTCTCGCCCTCTCATTTATACATCGCCCCTCAGTACAAGTTTGCGCCCCGACTCGTAGCTACTAGGCCTTTGCCAAAGGCAACCAGGCTCTGTGCAGACTTGACATGGGTGTATACTGGTAAACTGCACACCGAGCATGGGGTGGCGTGCACCCCATCAATACTGAGTGTGATGGGCAATCCCAGGATGTATCCTGGTGCCGCTAACCCTTCTAGGGAGCATTGGCTTAAACGCCGTCTGACCAAACAGGGGTTAGCTTGAGGAACAGACCAGCGAACAGACCAGCGGGTTGCAGGGGTGTAAAAACTTTCGATCATAATGTCTAAAGCTACACCCTGACCCCCGGCATGACCATCCTCCTTCTGCTTGGAAGTCTGTCCTTCTTGTTTCTTTTCCTTCTATCAATTCTGTTGGACTTGCCTGCACACTTGAACTCAATCTATTATACACCCCGGAGTTACATGACCAACACTGGCAACACTCCACCTCTTCTTTTCATTGCTTCTCTATCTTGTTTTTTGATTGCTGTTTTAGCCTCACTATACACTGCTAAGCCGATTTTTGACTTCATGCCCAAGACGTCAAAAGTACTATGAGAAATCTTTTGTGATTCCTTTCACTTCAATTTTGAAAGTCCGAATGTTGATTGATACACGTAGGCTATTCGATCTAGCCCCGTTACTAAACCCCGGTTCTACAATACCTTTGTGATGGTTTCCCTGATAGACGCTATGACGCTACTTTTTGGATGCTTCTGTCTACTCACCCCCGGGCAGTCCCCGAAAAATTGGCTTTCCACGGTTAGGGCTACTTTTCACGCCCAGCGTGGGAATGGGCTGTAACTTCCAGGTGCTTGGTCGAGAAGGGAAAAGTCACGCCCGGGAGTGGACATGTGTAGAACGTAAAAAGTCGGACAGAGGATTTGCTTCACCCCGAGGGTCTAATAATCGCCAGGATCAGGTGTGAAAATAGTGGCCCTGGGTGTGTGATCCACACAACCATCTATGCGCTAAGGAAAGCGACTTCTGCGCTTTATCCGGAGCAGAATAGTTACCTATGTCGGCCAGGGCGGTCATTGAATCAACACAACAATCCTAGGTGAAAATGGCTGCCCTAAGAAGGAGCGGAAACATGCTCCCGTTCTCGTCGTGGCCTATCTGGTTATGCATGTGGTGTGTCTGTAGCAGTGGCTACTACTGGCCACTGGTCAAAGGGTGGCAGCCGACTGCTTCGACAACCCCGGGCGTGCGAAGCCCCTCACGGTGCTAGTAATGGCTTCTACAGCAGCAGCTTTCGGAGCAGGAGCATACCGCTACTTAACGGAATATATATGGTTGAAGCCAGTTCCGTATCCTATTGTGCCATCATGTTGTGGTCGGTCACTTTTCATCTCGTGCTCTGCGCATTATGGCACCAAAGGCGGTCCTTACTGGGCATAACAAGAAGCAGAAAGAAGCAGCGCGCAAGCGAGGCCCCAGTCTGAAAAGCAAGACTCGAAAGCTAGGCTCCAAAGCCAACATACGTACAGCCGTTTTCTATGAGGATCCAACCCATGGCATCTGGCACATGGCAAGTCATTGTCCCACGGGCAAGACCCTGCCAGATCTAAATGCACTAGTGAGCATCATAAACACACATAATGAGAGAATTGGCGCGTCTCTCACACCTTGTAGCTCGCCGAATACCAGAGCACCAAGAAAGAACCTCGAGTGCGACCCGGCATCGACATAGAACCCGGATGTCGACGCTCCGGTAGTCCGCATCCGACACGCCCAATGCGTCCGAGGCAGCAGTCCCGGCGTACCAGAAGTATGCAACGACCTGATGGAGCGCATCTCGCACACACTGCCCCTGAAAATGTCTACGATGCGCCTAACGATGACGGCGGCCGAGTACTATCGGGGTCTGCCTCTGGGGAAGCGAGCAGTGTCGAATATGATACAGGCGGCCAAACCTCGGACGGCGCGGCGGATGCGGGAGTTACAGACAATGAGCACGAGTCAAACAGCGCATTGGGCGAGAGAAGCATGGAAGCATTGCTGCCCGTCGCGACAGGGGACCATGTGGACAGCGTAGAAGACATGCCCTCCATAGAAGACTCAGAGCTGCTGGGGGACACATGGTTCATCAACGATATGACCGAGTTCGGTGCAGGTATAGAGGAAATGGGGTCGGATGACCTTTTCGAAGCCATCGAGGGCATGGAGGAAGGCACCTTTAGCGATATGCCCGTGATCGATCAAATGCTCCAACTGCAACTTGTAGATCAGGCCGGGACCCCACCCCAGCCAGCGCGGGAAGAAAGCCAAGCGAAGGGATCTCCGAAGCCGAACAGCTTGGCAGACTCTCGGGCTAGGCGTTTAAGCCTAGCTAGAGCGGAGGCCGAGGCCTGGACCTACTGGGCCCGGCACACTAGACCCTTACTTTGGGGATGGTGATAAAGGCAAACTCGAATTTATATAGCAATACATTCCATTTGCTATTGAAAGAACAAGTTTCCAACACAGCAGCAACTATCCACGTGACCCTTTCTCAATCTCTATTCTGAGCCAACTCTCCGTGTGGACTGTCAGGCGGCGAAGCGGGCAGCTCCGAACGGTACTCCGGCGGCGGAGCCTCGCACAACTCCCTCGGTTTGCATTGATAACAGCAGAAACATTGATGCTCAACTGTGCGATGTTCCACGACTGTCTGGTGCTCGACAGCTCGCCGGGCTTGGCGGGTCGCGCATCGAGAGCAAATGTCCACAACACGCGGTGCGTCGATGATGCGTAGCAGTATCAGTCGCCAATAGAAGGACGCAGTGGCATTGGCGGGCCAGTTGACGCGACGCCTTTTGCAGCGTCCACATTCGTAGATTCTCATGGCCGTTTTTGACGCAGGCTGAGGACTGGCGTGCTTGCACACTGCCCCTCCGTTGCCGCTGTCTGCTGGCCTCTTATGTATATAGCTATTGGAAAGTGTGGCCAAAAGTGTCCATCCGCCATCTTTAGTGTTGCTGACGTCTAATTTTGGCTCGCCATTTCTGCATAAATAGAAAGAGCGACGCGAGCAGTCTTTCCGGCAGCCACACAACCAAATCAATATGCTCTGTAAACACACTGCCTGGCTGCGCCTGGTAAAGGAGAATAATGAATACGCTGTGCAGGTAACGGATCGTCCTCGGAGAGTGTTGGGGAGGGCGGAGGACCACTTGGCACGTGATGCACCGGAGCTTGTTTTTATGCTGGGCAATTGGCGCAAGGTGGCTGCGCTCCGCGAATTAGCTGTAGAGCGGCGTGTCTACTCAAGAATAGACGGAGAGGTCCATCTCCTCGCGGGTTCGCTGAGCGGACATGGTGGCAGGTCACTTCTCGTCGCAGAAACCGACGTTGGTTTCCGAAATAAAGTATCGCGCGGAACCGCTTTCTCGCGGTGCCACGAGCTCACCCGTCGCGGCCTAGCACCCGCCGCGCATCGGGCGAGCGACGAGAGCGTGATGAATTGGATGATCAATCAGCTTATACTCCCCTTCGCCGGCGTTGTATGCGTATTCATCAGCGATTTGGGCGGCATCAGAGGCGTCGCCCGACACTTTGACTTATGGCTCGAGAACGGGTTACCGTCGGACAGTCCTGTCCTGCCGTGGCTGCTTCTCGTAGACGATGGTTCAGAAAGGAGGTCGAAAGATCTAATCCTAAAGGATTTGTATCGTTTTATGAGAGGAGCTGCGCCGGACGAGCATGGGACGCCCACCATAGCCGTGGAGCTTATGACGCGCTTTGCTGGCATCCGCGTCGCCAGCCTCAACACCGCTGCTCACGCGCGGAAACAACCGCAGTGGGACGAGTTCCGCGATGAGTTGGCAGATCTTGTAGACAAAGCGCGGGAAAACCGCACAAGAGAGTGGCATTTGTACACGGGCGAGCATCTTTGCGAGCTGATGAACCACACAGCAGGCCTGATTTCGCTACCGTCAGCACCGGCGCCGCTCGATTTCGTGTCTGTGACACGCAGCCGGCGTCCAGTGCCCGGTCATCTCGAGTCGGTCTTGTCTGACTTTTTAGGCTGTATTGACTCTTTTGAGCTCTTGCTTTCATTCGCCGTTCCCGTTATAGCCTCGAGCATCATCTTCGATCACTATATGACGAGGATGCACGGTGTGTTGCAGACCGTCATGTAGATAAGCGTCGCTGACAGATTAGTATTTGACATTACCGACGTATTTGATAAGCTTTACAGACCTCGATTGGCTCATTTAAGCCAAAGGCTATTGACAGCCGCTGACGGAACCAAGAAACTAACGCTTCCTTCTACCTTCACCACATTACTGATCAAGAGTCTACAGCAGCAATTCCATGACTTCATCGGAGCGCAGTCAGCGCTGCAGCTTCACAAAGCCCAGCTCCTTGCATTTCGGCAGCAATGGGAGGTCATTCATTCTTCAGCCTCCTGTTTCAGCTGCATGATGAGACTGGCGAAACACAAGCTACCATGCGGTCACTGGATATGTGCCTTCTGCTGTGACCATTTCTCGGACAAGGCAGCTGGATTTCAAAGTTTGTCTCATTGCCTGCTTTGTAGTCAAGAAACGAATGGGATGCGCATTCGCATGAAGCCCAGGACATCTGCGCTACGGATTCTCTGTATAGACGGCGGCGGCGCCAACGCCGGCGTCCCGCTCGCGGCCCTCAAAGCGCTCGATGAGCGGCTCGGTCTGCCATTCCCAATTCAGTACCACTTTGACATACTTTATGGCACTTCTTCAGGTTTGTTGTCCGCCGCCGTGTCAAGCTCTATCTAACATGCACAGGTGCCATCAGCGCCTGGGGTTTGGCGCTCGGGTTGAGTGTGCAGGACTGCATCGTGCTGGTCGACACCATGGCTCAGCACACGTTCCAAGGCCGAGATGTCTCCGCATTTCCACTGGGACGGACCAGCGTCGGCCAGCGACTGTTGCGAGGCGTTATCACGCTACTCACCGACAGCAAATATTCATCCGCTAACCTCGAGACAGCATTGAAGGCAGTCTTTGGCGAAGCTAGAATGCTTTCAGACTGGACTATCGCGAACGAGATGGGCCTGCACGTTGGCTTTCCTGTCGTGACGGCAGAAGATACGGCCACTTTGGTGGTCGCCAACGACGGTGGTACGGGAGACCCCGAAGACGCGGTCGGTATGTCGCTTCGCTGTTCTGGCAGCACTCAACGGAGAGGCATGACTAACATCTAGCGCGCCAGCTAACTTTCAGATTCTCGAATCCAAAGATGTCCCTCTCTGGCAAGCGTACGTTGCCATCCTCTACCCCAAGTAACTGGCGTACTAATCCAGCTCAGATTGCGTGCGACCACCGCGGCACCCTTGTACGTTCGGCAACCCGCTTGACTGTTGGCTTCTGACCCCGAGTTACAGTTACTTCAATCCGCAGGTTATCGATGACGTTGCGTACCAGGATGGAGGCATGACATATAACAATCCATCCGCTCTTGCCCTCGCGGCCGCACGGTCCCAGTGCCCCGAGAAGCCGAACCCAGGTCTCTTCCTATCCTTCGGGACGGGAGTAGGCAGGCTGACGAAAAGAAGTTCACGCAGCGTTACAGACCTCTCTGGGACAGTGGGAGGAAGGGTGCAAAAGCGTAAGAAAAGGTCGTGGCTTCGCGTGGTGCATCGCTCCTCTGTAGGTCGCGTCTGCGGCGCCTTTATGAGGCAGAATAATTCGAATCGAGAGTTTGAGCGCGTTTGCCAGCATATTCGCGGCGGACATTGTTTCCGCTTTGATCCCGAGCATGACGGGCCGCAGCCCAACCTGGACGACATCGCAGACTTGCAAGGAAGGCAGAGGCGGGCGGAAGCCGCTTCGTCGAGCGCACCAGAGATCCGGGCAGCGGCCAGCTGTATACTAGCCCAACGGTTTTATTTTGAGCTAGACAGCATGCCGCACTACTCGAACGGCATGTATCATTGCTCTGGCGGGCTACACTGCGACTTTGAGCCAGGCTCGCCCGAGCAGACCGCACTGTTACACCGTTTTGACCAAGCCGCGGCCAGTTTTCAGCTCGGCAGCCAGATATTCCCAGGCCCGTTCCTTCGACGTGCGACCCGCCAGAGTGACTCCACGCTTGTTCGACGTGTAACCTTCTCTGTCCGCACAAAGCAAACAGAATTCTCGATTGAGATTCAGGAGCGTCCAGATGAGTCCGTCGGCATCAGTGGATCCCCTTTCACAATTGACAGGCTCGTGCAGCTCCAGGGCCTGGATGACTGGTTCGGTGGAGGCTATGAGTAGACTGCCTGGAGAAAGCCGCTGTCAGTTGCCGTATCATCATCATACGTTGTACAAACATGTCGTTGGCCTTCACTTTCTTTGTTCTGCAGCTCCGATTTCCGGTGGCGGCGAGAGCGGCGACATGGTATGCCCCCAGGCCGCGACGACCGCGCCGCTCTCCTCGTATTTCGTAGTGTCGATCTGAAGTTGAGGTGGGGGCGCTGTCGTTGGCTTGAGTTTGCGAAAGACTCTCGGACGCTGTGGCTGAGTAGACCGCTTCTTCGTCTACAGCATATTGTAGGATAAAATTGCCACAACAAAGAGCTGATCAGAAAATGGGACTAGCCACTACAAGCGGCAAGAAGTGCTATTGAAATGATAATATTGCTGTTGCATCTAAATGAGAATATTTGTCCCCATTTACACTGTGTCAGAAGTGGACCTGAAAGGTACCTCTCACGTAGCCCTCAGTCACCTAAAAAACGCCAATTTTCGCCGCTACAGCGCACACTAACTTCATGCCGTAACCTCTAGTAAGCCGAGTTTTGCGGAGTCATTGATTTTTCGTGGCAAGCGATGATGGCCGCAGATAACGGCCGCTGAACAAAGCTGCTCGCTGTCTTGCTCGCACCGCTGTCTAAGCGGTTGCAGGCACCTCGAAGGACTATGGTTAGCCGTCGAGCGCCGTCCCCTAAAGCTGTTTAAAGGGCACGGCAAGGACAGGCCGCGCTGTAGCCCTGTCCAGTGCCAGATCCATTAACTATTGCTTTTGTCGCCAACGCAACAGCGGAAATTAACGCGCAGTCGCAGTACAAAATCATCATTACAATATGCTTAGCCATGACCAGCCTCTCCGTCGTCATTGTTGGGACGCGTTTATCTCTTCGCTGGACAAATAATACCGTCGCAGCTGACGACTACATGGCCCTAGGCCTCGTATTCGCCGGCGTCTGCTCAGTTCTCTGCATCATTCGCACGTACCATAGTATCACTGGTATCATTTGGCAATACTAATTTTGTGGGCCCTCTGCAGAAACGAAATATGGTCTCGGCTTGCCCCTTGCGCTGCGCCCACCGCAAAATATCGTCACATAAATGAAGGTCAACTATGCAGGCCGGCCCATCTACCAGATCGGCATCAGCTTCTTCAAAATTGCCCTGCTTATCGGCTACCTGCGCCTACTGCAAGGCACCAGCAATAAAGCATATCGCGGGGCTATCTGGTGCACCATTGCTTTCGTCTCAGTTAGCCACGTTGGCAGTGCCATGTCGTTGCTCTTCGCCTGTCAGCCGGTAAAGTGCTACCCATGGGGTGCGATGCTTGTTTCCGGTGCTAGGCAAGCTGACAGGTCCTTCCTTGCAGATCGAGAAGTCGTGGAAACCAGGTAGGCCGGGGATCTGTCTGCCTGTCGATGCATCCTTCACCGTCTATTACATCTTGACAATGGTCTCCGATGTCATTGTGGCCGTGCTGGTGTGCGCGTTTATGCTTGGCCTTTTCACTACGCTGTGCTCTGTCTTTCGCTACACACAGATCAAACGCATCCAGTTCGGCGACGGAAACTCGACTATGCTGGGTTGTGTGGGGCGTGATCGAATTCCACGTGGGCATGATTATGTCATCGCTGCCCTTTCTGGCACCAGTTTGCCGACGCGTGGCCAAGGAGCACTGCTCCAAGCAAAGCCGGCACGACGGTAGCTCCCGAGGCCGTTACGGAGCACCTGGTGGTGCTAGTGGCCAGACAACCCTAGCGCACGCTGAAGTCGCGGTAGCAGAAAGTAACGGCGCTCACAACAGACATTCCACCATCATGGTCACAAGAGAGGTCATAGTATCTGGGACTATAAATTCATGACTTCTAGCGGTACATCATACGGCTTGCGCCCCAAGTGGAGGAGCCCTCTCTATTGACGTTCAACAATTAGTTTGAATGCTAGATGTACAACACATGCGACGTTTCCCACGTTCGCAGTCGTCATCTACGGGACCTGAATGAGTTTCCTGCCACAAGCTAAGTTTTTTTCTTCGAAAACCGAAGAGTTAGGTATATTTTTCCATACATAGTCCCAGTCAGAGGCTCGAGATTTTGTTCTTGGGACCAATAGATAGGATTTGCACAGCAGAGGAATTCAGATTTGTCCAGCCCGCGCCACTGAATGAGGCGCGATACTAGGCTTTGCGGAGTAGAACTCCCGTGCGCTCATGGGTGCACTAGTGCTTCTGAGGAGGACGAGGACAGCTCTCGGGAGCTCGGAGCATCTACAGCAACCGAGGCGGCCTTCTAGCTCCCTCATACAGGATCGTCGCTATTGTTGCACGGTAGCAGGCCCACGAAGGCTAGTGATGGGCTTTCTATACCGGCATCGACGACACGCTAGAGCGCAGCAATTGCGGCATGCATATATATACTCTGGTAACCACTCACGGCATTTTCCACATCGGAAAGAACCTCGACGGTACTTCCAGCGGTCATGACCACAACGCTGAGTACATAGTTGTCGCCTCTGTTCGACCGAGCTATCCTGTTCTTCAAGCGCTATTCGCTGCTGTTCCGCGATCCGGTCAACGGTAGCATCTGCTTGGTCAAATCTACGTGAATCTTCTTGTTGTCTCCTGTCACTCGATTCACAAATCTGGCCAGACATTGTGTCAAGTAACGAGCGGAAGATTTCTGGTCAGGTCGAGCTTCTTGGGCCTCATTCAAATCATCCCTATCATGATGTGACACGGTATTAATACGAGCAGGACGTATTCCAAAGAGTCCGCAGTTGCTGAAAGTAAAATCCGGCTACCAGCCGAAGAAACGAAAATCCTCTGTAGGAGGAAGCTTTATTTGGATGTGCAACAAGCAATATGACAAATGCGCGGGTTCAGGAGCAGTACCGTGGTCGATAATTTACCAAATCATAGGCCAACATAGTCCACGCCTGGCCCTTGGAGTAAGAAATCGACCTATCTCAGCCCAATAAATCTAGACTTGCAGCCACTTCCGGATATCAAGTCCGAGCTAGTGGCATTTATAATGAGCTCCCCTGATGACTATTAGTCTTGTCATATCCCACGCTAGTATGGAGGCTGCTCTAGAGGTCCTACGTCTGCATGAGATGTACCAGACGCTTCTGCTGGACCTTAGCGATGCGCAGAGGAAGAATGAATCTTTACAACGATCGTTGACAGAGGCTCAGGACCAGTTGGACGAAGTATCTATGGACAGAGAGATCCTCGAAAGGGAGATAGACCTGCAGAAGGACGCGCTCGTAGAGAAAACAGAATACATCCGTGTGCAGGACTTCACCATGATGGAGGCACAGAGGCAGCTCCAATCATTGGCTGCATTGAACGATGCGAGGGGTCAAGTCATCCTCGCACTGAATCGGTGTATCCACTGTTCCAGCCCACATGAGGTCGTTTTAGAGAACGGAGGAGCGAGGAAGCGGAAGGCAGAGGAAGCAGGGCTATAATTCTGTACATACTTCACTTAAAGGTCGCTGGCTGAACAGGTGGCGCTAGCCGGGCCTTCTCCACTTTGATCGCCTATGATTTCAGCATACGCAGAGGGTACTCGCTAGTTAGTAATGACCATGCCATGCGGCCTAACAATTGAGGAGAGTGCTTGTCCCAGACCGATCCGGTTGATAGCGGTCAATGCATAGTTTACGTTGTGCACCTACATGTGCATCTGTGTAGGTGCAGAGTCGTGTCTATTATTTTTCTATTGCTACCAGTAACACATATGGATACCAAACCAAAAGTTTATTACGCCCGGTGACTAAAAAAGCCAATAGGCCTCACTAGCTAAGTTACTTTATATGTCTGAAAGTGGCGTCTCTACCTCCTACAAGCCCATAAGCGGTCATCCTCCTCCTATTTCTGCTCTTATCCTCGTCTTTTCCCTAGTAGCATAGGTTCTCGTGCGGTGCTTATATTAAGTAGCTGGCTTAATGTTACAAACGAAGAAAGGACGCAAGGCAGCCGGGGAGGCGGCCCAAGGACGCGACCAGGCGGGCGCCTGCGAGTCGCTCGATTAGGACAGAAGTCACGTGACTGGATCACCATGGAGCGTGGTGAGCCAGCCGTGATCCATGGGGAATGGATCACGCAGAATGTTGGATGCTGGGGATGGAAAGACGAAGTGGAGCGACCAGAGAACGACAGAGATGAAGTGGAAGGGATGAGGCAAGTGGCCTGAAATGTATCTATGAATAGCTAGTGAGCCCTATTGGCTGGAAGCCACCGGGCGTAATAAAACAATGAATGAATGTACCAATCAAACCGTTATAGGTGTCGCTAACTAGTGCTTTTGTCAATTTTAGTTACCTGGCGGGGTAATCAGACGCTATTTCTGGCTCTCTAGGCAGCAGTCAAAATACACCCCACTAAAATTATAATGTTAGAAACCCGCGACACCCATACAGCCATGGGCAAAACGGCC
>JAPFSE010000319.1:0-33798 GCA_030777785.1 Beauveria caledonica | reverse complement strand
GACTTTTTGTACCCTGCTGTACTAACCTTCAGAGTTTGACAGACAAATTTGTCCAAAATGTCAAAAATTACGCACCTCCACTTCTTTCATCGCTGGAATTTTACTTCTACGAGACCATCCAGGTCTACACAAAGTCGTTTGGAGATTGAAACAGCCACATTGGTGGCCTTGTTCGCTAGTTAGCTCAACACCAATCTAGAGTCACCGAGTAAAAAAAAGGTTATGTTCGGGCGGCGCAAAACACAGATGCATGGAAATACATTTGGTTGGTAAATTCTCTTCTAAAGACGATTCAACGAACTGAGAGAAGTCTATGAAGCGACGCGAGATTTACGTACAACTGTGCAAACATCATTCCCACTGTAATCATGAACCAGACGCTGTCTAAATTGGCATTTCGAGTACACCAGAAGAGTCATGGGCTGAGGTCTCATGATAATATTCACACCACTATTTTTGCTTAGATATGTCGTTCCAAACGACTGGAGCGGCGAGTGCCGGGGAACCCGAAGAAGGGGAAACCTCCGGAGCTACCACCATACGCCGCACTACCTCGGTCGAACTGGGCATTGATCTGGCCGATAAGCTGCGAAGCAACGTCCTTTAATTCAGCGGGGACCTTGGCAACGATGGCGTCGCCAAGCGCAACAGTCGCTCTCTTGAGGTCTTTGATCTGGCCAGCAGCGATGGGAGTAAGGATGAGCAGCTTGTCAAACTTGGGCTTGACGGCGATGAAGGCGTCGATCGACGTAGTTGCATCTGTGGTGATTGTGCTCACCGTATTCGCCAGACTGAGGGTTTCGTCGGAGGTGAGACCTTGCGAGCTGCTGGCGGCCTTGGTAGCCTTCTCAATGTCAGACTTGAGCTTCAGGCTGGCACCGAGGACGGGGATAGCGCCAAAGATGTTGCCGGAAAAGCCGGTTAGGGTAGCGGTGAGAGCCTTGGTACTTTGATCAACAGTCTCGAGCGCGCTGTTCACGGCTGCGGCATCGGCCAGGACTGTGGCGGCCAGGGCGATTGGTGCAACCAGGTTTGAGAGAAGCATTTTGGGAAGGTAAGAGCTCAGGTGAACAGGGAGTCAAATTGATGATCAGCTTCTAAATCTAGATGTATCGAGAGCATCAAGAGTATTTATAGCCGATCTTGGCGCAATTGAGCGTGAAATATACAATGTGAGGTTCTGTTGGTGCCATTCTGTGTTAGTTTGAGTGATGGCTGCATCCGCGGAGGCTTCCCTATTACCACGGTCGCCCTGTTCTGGGAGATATAAAATCAATGGTGCAAAAACTTGGAGAAATTTCTCGGGGTGAAGATCTACCGTTGCATTCGTGAACCGTACCTCGGCCATTCGACGCTCCATACCACATATGTGCCAAGTAGACCAATGTAGTTGGCAAACAAAGGCCATGTGTGTGCGCAGACATACATATGTACTTGAAATCGAACCAGCAAGCCATCAGCGCCACGTCACATCAATGCCTAATTGGGACAGCTATTGATTTTCTAGCGAATTACATAGCCCCATTGGATATAACAGAAAAGAGCTATTATGCAGTTTCAGGCACTCAGGAACTTTAAGCGGACTTGCGGGCCGCTCCTTGCAGCATGGCTGATCATACGTGGTCGTTCCCCAGTCTACTGTACGCCCTAAGGTTTTCCCACTTCCCCGCATTCTGAGAGAGAATATCCTATTCTACATGAGGCTAGATTGAAAGCTGCAGTTGCGCAAGGCAGTGTTGGCCAGCCATCGTTAAGCCACCAAGTTCTGTCGACTACACGTGGGTGAAGCAGACCTTGGTCGCGAACAATGGCATGCAGTGGCTGCCGACACTCGGACCTGAATTCATTTCAGCTTGGCGTAATTGAGTTCATTTCTCGGCTCATGCTTCAGCGCGCATATGTCCATGATGAAGTTTGCGGTGATTGAACTGGGTGTATAAAAAGGGCACAGATCAGCTATGTTCGTTTCCAATTCAACAGCATCTCTCTGGCAGCTTCACACACCCTCCTCACACAACCTCAACTTCTCACACAGAAACATCCCCTACTTGCAATGAAGTTTCTGTCTCTGGTATACCTGGCGAGCGGCATTGCTGCCAGCGTTCTCCGCCGTGACCTGGCCACCATCACCAGTGTTCTCAACGACGTTGGAACCGACCTGGATGGCTTGAACACTGCTACCAAGAACTTCAACGGAAACCCCGATGAACTTCTTGATGCATCCAACAAGGCCGTTCAGGGCCTCAAAGATGGCGATGCCAAGATTCAGCCTCTGCCCGCCCTGACTCTGACCGATGCCCTCGGTCTCACCGGCCCTGCCAAAGACCTGCAAACCAAGGGCGACGCTCTTCTTGCTTCCATCAAGGCTACCAAGGCTGCCATTGCCCAGGCAGGCTTGTGCGAAGTCACCTTTCTTCAGATCAGCGACATCAGTACTGCCGCAGACGCCCTGATCAAGTCTGTCGTCTCCAAAGTCCCCACGGCTGCACAATCCATTGCTCAGGGTCTCGTCGCTCCTCTCCAGCAGGATCTCAGCGAAGCCAAGGATATTTTCAGCTCTGCCAACTGCCAGAACAGCGGTGGCGGCGGAGGCAGCTCAACCAGCCAGCCGACCTCGGCTCCCACTTCGACGGCGCCGCCTGCGACCACTACGACAAAAGCGCCGACGACCACTACAACACAAGCGCCTGCAACCACAACGACGGAACCGCCTGTGACCTCTTCAGCCCCGACTCTTCCTACCACCACGCCAACTGCCACTGTTCCCATCACCACCACTGGCCCTGGCAACGAGACCTGCCCTGCTGCTTCCACCGTCACCGTCACTGCAACCGATACCAAGGACTGCACTCCCACTCCTACTTGCACCAAGACTCCCCCTGTCACTGTCACAACCACCAAGAAGTCTTGCCCGACTGGATCCAAGCTGCCGTGGTAAAGAAAACCTGGCAACTCGGCCTGCTTAAGACTCGGCCGTTTAGTTTACGCGGACAAGAGAGATTTGTGGTGTGGACGGGCCATGAATCTCAATGTATGTAAAGTTTCCGACTATATAGGTTTCGAATATAGTTGCAGTTACCAAGACTGTATTTAAAATATCATCTCAATCGTTTCTAAACAGTGACTACTACCTCAATACTCCCCATGATCTGCTTCAGCCAGTTTTCTTCTTCAACGTCCACCCCGACAAATCTTGTTTCGCCGCTTGACACCTCTCCTGTAACAGACCCATGCAAAGCCAGACTGGACTCTCCACGCGATACATACGTTGCTCCCTTTTGCTCTCCAATGCGGCGCCCCTCTTTGTCCTGCACCTCGTATATCACGGTGCCCAGATCAACTTCAAATTGAGATGGATTTACCAGGGAGATGGTACTTTTCGTGCCATCGTCGTCCGATTCCACTTTCAGCAGGGTAGTTTCCAGGGATTTGAGCCCCCTCAAATTGAGAATCTTGTTGTACACAATGGTAGACTTCATGCCCATAGATTTGACCGTAGCCTGGCCCTTTTCCAATCGCAGGACCAACTGCTCGTCGTGCATGATAGATGCAACGAATGCTTTGAAAGCCTCCATGTCGATGATGGCTATCTGTTGCTCGACAATAGTAATGTCGGCACCAAAAGAGCCCATCTTTATCTCGGGCACATCCAAGCGACCAAACACGCCGTGCGGCCCTACCAGATCAACTGTCATTGGCGAAACTGTAGCTTTTGCTACCCCAATCTTGGTCGTTTTGCCTTTGAGGGACATCAAAAATGAACTGTTGCGTAGGTTAGCCCATGTGCGCCTTGAGAGTGTGGGCAACCCGCCTCTCGGTAGCATTGGTGATCTTGATGAGGTCAATCTCCAGTTTACTCTTGTTCAGAATTGATTGGGTAATTGCGTTCATTTTGACAATTTCCGCGGCGTGGCTGGCCAATTCTTGAGAGGGGTTTGAAGTCAGGATGGTGCGAAACAGCTTTCAGTATGAAAAGCCAATGTCAAATGGAGGCGATTGTATAATACTGTGACCTAGTGGAAGAAACCCGCAAAGCCATAATAATATATCTACATTTCACATTCACATGGCATGATTGATAGCTCGAGCTGTCCCCCAACACGGACCTCTGAAACTGTTGAGGTGCACCGGCTTGTGCGCGTTGCCCTACGTGTACGCTTTCTGCCTTTTCGGAATCAGGTACCGGGTTGCGTCACTTGATCAATGCCATATAAGATTTTGATGGGGTGATTTCACATGTCTGCGTTTCGTTGCATTTCCTGGTCTCCATGCCATGTTGATGAGTCATGTCACATGTCTGCGGTCACTGCCGTGACTTGCCCACATTCTTGATTGGCAATTATTTAGATATTTTATTTTGTAATAATTTGTATCGACAAGAAAAATCTAACTAGATAATATGAGTAGTGGTACTACTAGTACGCAATAGTATGCATCGTTGACACCCCATATGCTAGTCTGCTGGTCTGACGCAGAGTCTTGCATCCATTGACAACGAAGCCCTTCCGGTCGAACTATTCGCTTGCTTTATTTTTTTTTATTTTTTTTTGATGGGACTTTTTTTATTTTTTTAGTTCTGTTCTTTCCTCCATTCTATCATTCCGTTACTACCTGCGGCCTTGGGCAGCTTTGAGTTGCCCACTCGACATCTATACAACCCCAGCCAATACCCAACGCTCGAGAGTTCGCATTGCGTCCATCGCATTCCCCTCCACCAAAATTATCGTTTAGAAAATTGGCACTTTGACTAGTGTATCCCACTCAACATTTTCGTTGTAGCACTCGACACGTTCCCGACAAGTGCCAAAAATGCGATCCCACAACCTGGTCTGCTTGCCATAATTGGCACTCGTCTTCCATCCTTGGCGGTGATGAAGGTCATGATCTTCGATGATGAGCTCCGCCGAGCACATACGCAGCAGCCAATTGAATGGGTTTGGAGGTGTAGCAGCCATTCGAAGACCACTATGGCCAGCCAATTCGGCCCAGACAACGTATTGGTGACACACCCACCACTCATAGAAGCCCATAGGGAAGCCGAACAGCTTCATATTGAAGTAGGCTAACAAGGGAATACCAGCAATGTCGAATATTTCTTGCTCAGTATCAGCGTATAATGTGAGAAGCGGGTTCGGGTGCTTGGTCAAGTGGTGGGTACGATGGTATTGCCAGAGGCCTTCTACGGTGTGCATCAACCGATGATACCAGTAAAACCAAAAGTCAAGGATGATCGCGTAAAGACCAGTCTCGAGGGGAAGGAGGTATAGGCTCATGGATGCGGGGGCTTTGTCAACCTGATAGGCCAAGAAAACGGTGAAAACTGGCCGGAAAGTAGAGGTTGACACGAGCGATTGAAATACTTTGATGACGCTGTTGTCCGGTACACCATCGCGCTCATGGACGTCACCGTCAAGAAAGCCAATCTGCTCGCCAATTCTGCGCAGGAGGTGCAATTCACGGATGGCGTTGAGCTTGAAGGCGAGACTGTACAATACAATTGCCTGCCAGGTGCTCAAGTTGTATCCTGTGTAGGTGGTATACAGATGGTGCAGCAAAATCGGCGCAAAGGAGTGTGTAAGAATCCATCGATGCTGGCACCAGTCATTCAGATACGGAACCTTGTCGGTTTTCGGATGTACTGGTATCTGTTTGTCGAGATCGACAGGGTGGAGTTGCAATATCTCGTAAATCCAATGGAATATGTTCCATTCAGATCGGTCTTTCTGGCGCCAGGTGGACGCTATGGAGTCCTTGGGGTTTCGCTGCATGCTCATCGTGTAGGGCTGTATCTTGATTTGGAAGCTGAGGGAACAGACTAGCTTGCCCTTGTCCTTTTGGTGCGAGCGTGATGGAAAGAGGATTTGCCTTTGTGAAGCCAGTGATGTCCAGTACTGGGGGCTTTGCACGTCCACGAGACCGTATATCCATTAGCAAATTACGCAATTATATAATTGATAACACATCCTCGCCAAACAAAAGAACTTTCTCTATTGTTGCATGCTTTCATTTGCTCCCCCAGGCATACGTGTCGCCGCGCGTAAGAGTCGCATTTGCTCGGATGTTGACATACCTCACAAGTAGTGCCTCGGCACAAGTATCGGCAGGTCCTCCACGATGGTCTGGGTATCAGTAGAACTACAGTCAGTATGACAGGCACTTGACGAAATATTGAGAGATAAGATCTTATTAACACAAGTCTCGGTAAAGTCTCAACTAGTAGCCTGTTTTGCTCTACATTGACCTGGAAAGTTCAGCCTCTTGCGGGCGCATGCTACCCTAGATCCATGTTCGCTGAGCATTTGAGCATGGCCAATATGGTATATGCAGAACTCTCACAATAAGCAATAGTTTTCACAGCAGAGTCCAGCCTGTAGGGTTATTTGTTTCATTTGCAACCAACGGCAATACGATCTGCGTGTAAGGCTAGTAAATAGTTTGTCACTACTGGAGGGGGACAGCCCGCATAGAGGTGTAACTGGCCAGCTCCAAAACTTTACCGGGAACCAGAATACTGACGTGCCGCATATTGCGCAAGAAATAGTCTTGCCACGCGTTGCTATCGTGCCGAGGTCCGCACGACGAGGGGTTTCTCGGCCAGTCGCGCCATCTGGGATTCGTAATCTCTTGTTATGGTGCCACCGCGCAACACTTGCCAGTAGATCTTTTCAGTTTTTCGAGTGGATGATGTGGCTTCAGCCCTACAAGGCCTCTGGCTAGGCAGTGGGTAAAGATGCTGACGCGGACGTAGATGCAGACACGGCCTCAGCCTTAACTAGCCGTTTGGCTAGCCATTGCGCATGCTCTTTGCATCACCGCTATCAATCCACCGCCTTGTACTCTGTACAAGGCCAGCTTCTTAACCACTTGCTCCAGTACTGATGCTAGCACGAGCACCATCTTCGTCTCAACAACAAGGTGCCGACATGGTCCTGCCCTCACATCGCAGGCGCTGAGCTGCTGCTCGCTTCCAAGTCATTGATTTTTATTCACGGTACGTGCAGTTTGCCCCAGGAAGAAAATTGCGTGTTTCTTTCAACTTGCTTCGCCCCAATAGGCTGCTTGATGTCGTACATAGATTCGATACGATATGCGTATTTAATGCTGTTCTGTTCTCGATGTTAATAGTTGCCTTCGGTGTTTCCGCTGCCATTTAAAGGAAGCTTTTCACACGCCCAAGCATTCTGTTAAACGTCATCGATCAGACAAGCAAAGCATAACCGATCCGCTGATGGAGTTCTCTCTTGCGCTCATTTAAATCTTTCGGGCTTATTCGGCGAGCCGAATTTGTTTGACGCCGTTTATGTGATGCTTCCTGAACTAGGAAGTCTTTAGAAATTTGATAATTTTCGTCATTCGAGAGTTGCTGTTCGGTCCTCGCCAGTCTCGAACATGAAAAATTGCGGCGTTGCCTTCGAATTTAATTTATTTCTCGCCTCACAATTCTCCCCCTTCGGCTGCTGGCACGGGGCTCAGTAAGTTGTGGGTCTTGCCCTTTCCACCACGGAGCGCTTTAACCTACCTTCCGGATTTTCTATTGCTTCAATCCACTTCACTGGCAGCTCAATCTTCTTCACATCCAGCTTTTCACCTCCACGAACCACCCGGTTCAAGGCTCCAAAGCAGCCCTATGACCCGAGAGGACGACTGCGTGGTGCAGAACTCTCCTTTTCAGCTTTGACACATGCAAAGACGATAGAGCGTACGACCTCGCCAGCTGGCCTCGTGAGGAACTGCCGCGTGTTTTGTCCATTTCCCCCGACTGCCAGCAGCATTCGTCAGCATGGTACGAGGCTCTCCCGAAAACCATGGCAGACAATGACTAACAAAGGCTCCCCCTTTAGACTTCTTCTATGTCCGCCGCCTTCTCGGCGAAACATCCTTTTGAAAGGCGCGTGGACGAAATTAAGTCGCCAAAGAGGTAAGGCAACTTCGTTGAGCACCTTGCAAGAACTTCCACCACACAATTGCCTACATGATGATTGTATCAAATGGGAATCTCTCCTAGATATTAATGCGGAGAAACCGATATCTATCTTTCTGTCTGACTGGCAAACCTATCACACCATCCATCATCTTCTCTTGCCTTATCGCACAACTAACGTTTGAATCATCAGTGATATCAATGCCTTGATTCTCGACTACCTCACGATGGAAGGCTATCCCAACGCTGCAGCGAAATTCTCCAAGGAGGCGAACCTGCAGCCTCAGCAAGACATCGCCTCTATTCGTGCCCGACAGGAAATACAAAACTGCATCCACAGTGGAAATATCCAGTCGGCCATAGAGATGCTCAATGAGCTCGACCCCGAGGTGAGCAAAATTGCTTTTGGAATCAACCCCCTCACATGATTAAACCAAGAGTTATACATGCACCACGCATATGGACCGGCATCGGTCCGTGATGATAAACAACCACTTCTTTTATGATTTCATCTATTGCATCTAAATTTTCATCTTCACTCGTCTTACCGAGTCAATGCTAACCAGCGACGATAGATATTAGATGCGGATAAGGCGTTGCACTTCTCTCTGTTGCGTTTACAGCTCGTTGAGTTGATCAGGGGCTGCAATGCCACGGGAGGTGATATCAGCCCAGCACTAAAGTTTGCCACAGAGCAGCTAGGCCCCCGTGCTCCTACCAACCCCCAATTCCTCGAGGAGCTCGAGAAGACCATGGCTCTCCTACTTTTCCCACCCGAGACTCTAGAGCCACAGCTAGCTGCTTTGTTGAAGCCTGACCTTCGCCGAGACGCTGCCGATAAGGTTAATCGTGCGATCCTGGAAAGACAATCTACGAGACGCGAGGCAGCGATTCGTCAACTTGTCAAAATGCGAGCCTGGGCAGAGTCTGCTGCTCGAGATCGCGGCGTCAGCTTGCCTGATCGGCTTGACGTTGGCCTGAATGCTGATGACACTGACCGACGCCAAGCAACCCCTGAAAATGGGCATGAACCTATGTTGACGGTATGAAGGACATGATTATGAATGGGACAGGCGTTTTGCGTTATTGGATCTGCAATTCGACAAATGTAATTTGTAGTGTTCCTGCGTGGCACTTTCTTTTTGGGAGTTTTGGGATGGCTACAAGGTAGTCCGCGGTTTCTATAGGCGTAGCCTGATTTTTTATATTTGATACCTTTCTGTTGAACTACTAACACTTGTACGTTGCATTCTGCTCACCACTAGTTTCAATACACAAACTGCAAGGTTGAAAGTTAATAATAGCTGGCAGCAGCATTGGTGAAACATGTATGAAAGAATCTGTCGATTGGAAACAAATGATATATTTACAGTCTTTCGGGAACAATGACACCAGACCTATTTCGTGCGGATGTGCTTCAGCTTACGAGCGCTGTACAAGAAGTTATTGGCGTAAGCCTTTGGGGTGAACTTGCGGGCGTTGGGCTCCTGCACGAAATATTCGTAGCCCTGCTTCTCGGCGAAGTGAATGGCGTCCTCCTTGCTCTCGAAGTTGAGATTTGTGCCTTGCATGAAGTCTCCGGACGATTGCCATCCCATCAGAGGGTTCTCCCACCGATGACCCTTGGGGAGAATGTCCCAGTCCATTCGCCAATCGTGGCCCCTCCAGGTCCCAGATTGTGTGGCGGCCTTTGACTCCTTGTATATTCTGCAGCAAATTAGAGAGTTGTAAGTCAATCGTGATTCTTGAGGGGCCTACCTGACGGTACGAGCCTGGAGCTCAATGGGGGCGCCGGAGGTGACGGCGGCCGAGCGAACATCGTCAGTGCCATCCTGAGCGTGTCTGGGCACGGGAGTAAAGGTCCTATGACATGGTCAGCGCCATTTAAGTCTTGATAATTGTAGCGAATCGGCGGCGCTCACGAGGTAGCCTTGTTGTGAGGAGTGTCGAAGTCGGGCTGGTTGGCGTCGCTGGGCGTCCCAGTAACTTCCTTTTCGCTGTGTTTCGCGATCGAGCTCTGGAAGCGCTGTGCATTCATAGGTACGGCCAGACGGGGCGCGGCAGCGGTTCGCAAAATGCGGGCGACGCCCTGAGATCGGAGGGCGGCCATGATGATTGTGGTGGCGACTCGATTGACGTCGACGAAGACCGTTTTTTTATGAGACGAGCAGTGCGGCGTTGATAGACAATGGAGCACAGTCTTGGTGTTGGCGGCATGCAAAGCAGCTTAGGGTGGGCGCTGATTGGCTAGGTAGCAACGGAGCGATGTTTTGCCGGACGAGTGCTTTTCGGAACGGCACCTCTAGCCTGCAGCGGCACCACCACCACCACCCTCAACTTGCAAGGCAATCTGAAATTGAGCAGTCCGCACGACCCTTGACGGAACGAAGTGGCAGGAAATTTCTTTTTACTGCATCGTACACAGGTTCTAGATAACCACCGCCATCATGAGCTTCGTCACCCGCCGTGGTCTTTCCACCCTCATCCCCCCCAAGGTAAGCAACACTATTTTTCGCCGGGCTTCGTGATACCCCGGAGCTCGTCTCGACAGTCAATTGCTAACTATAATCGAAACAGGTTGCTTCTCCCAAGGTACGCACCCGATTCTACTACTTCCGACAACTTTCCGGCACCGCTGGGGATGCGAAACGCCCCTCAATGGCCGATTGACCTATCGCCGAGACACGCCGAACATGCCACAGCTTGCGAGACAAGCGCAACATCGCCAAAGATGGGAATCAACGACGCTAACACTACTCAATTATTAGGCTATCGGTGGCGCTCCCGACGCTCTGCGCATGCAGCGTGTCGTCAGCTTCTACGAGAAGCTTCCTCGTGGTGCCGCCCCTGAGGCCAAGGGCAAGGGTCTTCTCGGCCGCTACCAGGCTCGCTACTTTGGCAAGAAGGCCTCAGCTACCCGTATGGATACATGCCCCAAACTGTGGACTTCTTACGAGAAGCGCCGATCATATGAAGGACGACTTAGCTAACGTGCTGCTAGCCATCATCCACGCCATTGTCTTTCTCGTCGGTATTGGTTATGCCCAGAACTACTACTTTCACCTGCGTAAGATGAACTGGCCACGTCGCGTTGCTGATTGAGGAATGACTGGCTAACTGATAACTTGTAGGCCACCACAAGAACAACGCTCATTAAAGACCCCCCTCGGTAAAGCGAAGAACATTCGGTGACAACGGAAGGGCTGTGTAAATAGACTCTTAGAGGGTGTTGTCATGCCGCACCTTGTACTTCCTTTTGTAACAACTCAAATTTATTGAAAAAACGTTTGGACGCTGTCGCGGGTTGACTCGTGCATGTTTGGCTCAAATGGATGTGGAGTACGAAACCCGTCTTGCGAACGGTTGAGAAGGTTCCGCACAGTGACTGTAAGTTGACTTTGGAGTGAAATCTTAACCTCAAGACTACTTTGTATCAGGCAAACGTTGGCTGGACACACCTGTCTATACACTTCACCGTGGAGAAGTAATAGCTGCAATGCTGCGAGGAGCTGGGCACTGGTCAGTCAGGAGACGCCACTGTTAGGCCGCAATAGAAACGGGCCATGATGCGCGCATAATTCACCGCTACTGGTAGGTATAGCAATGAATCAGAATTTCTTTTGGAGCTCTGCAGGCTGATAATGCAGCAATGGCATTGAGGGAGAAGAGGCATGAGAAAAAGTCGGTGGCTGACGCAACACAGTAATGATGCAGGGCCTGGCCGCGGTGTGAAACAGGGCCATGGTTCACAAACGCCGCGTCGGAGAAAAAAGAAGAGCAGGCAAACGGCAACTTCGATGCTTCTCTCAACGCTTGGATATAGTTAATGTTCTGACAAGAATTTTGTGCTTTTCATGCAAAGTCACACACCAAACGCAAACAACGAGTTGAGTGGCGCAGCCGAGTAAACTTGCGGTTGGCCGATAGGTAGAGGTGTGATTATGCGTATAGCACGCCGTTTGGCTGCGCCATGACGCAGTGGACCTTGATTAAAAATGGCGAGCAAATGACTATAACATTTCAAAAGACCATGTGATACGGGCTGGCAATTGCGTGTATCTAGGCATAATTCATTCTAAGTACCTAGTTTGGTAGGTATTCAAGGCGGAACGAGGCTTTACAGTAGTGTCACCTGACTGCCCGCAAGCGATGCTTTGGGCGGCAGTGCTTGAAGCAGCTAAAATTCAACGCTAACCCTGATTCATCGAGCACCCCAGCCGCAAAGGAAAAGCAGGAACCTCCATTGCAGCCATAGGCAGGTATCTCACCCTGCCTTAGTCACACCTGGCGACACACCCCCATACCTTAACCAATTCGAGGCTCGGCACCGCCCTGACACTCGCGATCGTATTCCATCTTCTCCAAGGTCTTGGTTCGCATCATCAGAAAACAAAGCACCTGTTGCCGACCGCCAGACCCTTACCTCCGGCCGCGTCCTCGTCTCCGCCTCAACGTCTCAGTTTCTGCCGTCAAACTGTCTGTAGCTGAGCAGCTTCTGCCCACTCACGACTTGGCCCAGCAGTCGTTGTACCCCCTTGCGACCGGCATCCGCCTGAATCGAAGACGGATGATGGCCACAGAGCCTGCATTTAACAAGCCAGCTGAAGTTTCTGTCCCGCACCAACCGAGCAACGTGAGTGCTGCCATTGCGAAGCCGCAACTTCGTTCGCGGTTTGCGCCAGCCATGTTTCGTAACCAAACAGCCGGCATCGCCTCTGACCATCATGTCAACCCACATGAAAAAGCTAACCTGCCCATTTTTTGTTTAGCATCCCAACGGTGCCCAGCATGGCGTCGATTACTCTGCTTTAAACGGCAGTTTCCACCACCTCGAGGACATAGCCAACAAGCGCATCACCAATGTCGAAGAGCAACTACATTCCACCGATGTCAGTGTTAGCGGCGGATCTGACACGGAAGCCTCGCGAGCAAAAGATGGGGATAAGAGCCACAGCCGAACAGGCTCTACCGCCAGGAAACCTGCTACGTTTAAGGCCGTCTCCGTCAATAGGACATTCTTAGCCGCCAAGGCCAGCAGCTCTAGTATACCCTCAAGGACGACAGAACGACCATCAGGAGATTCTAGCACACCACCCCCCGGGCCATCAGCGTTGTCAGCATCTCGACCCAGGCTTGTCGTCAAAGCTGGCGGCGGCGCGCGCGATTCCATGCCGCGTTTCTCCACCACGAATGGCGGCAAGTCGGGATCTGTACCAGATGCAAACGCAGTTTGGAACAAGAACCGACGTACGTACTCTTATCGATACCTAGCCTCAAAAGCTCTTGTTCTATTGTTACTGACCTAGAAAAGCGCCGGAGCCCAAGAAATTCACCGACGAAGAGCTCCAGAATCACGGCATTCATATGGCTAGTCGCCTTAATGAAGACGATGCACAAGGGCAAAACAAATGGGCAGATATTGACGATGATGACGAAGACTGGGCGCCAGAAGCAATCACATGGGGAGACGGGACAAAGACAAAACTACCACATCCCGATGAACATCCACCCCATGACGACGTGCCCCAGGTCTCGCAAGAGAGATTTCACTCGACGTATGCAATGTCTGGACGACCTCCCCAACCAGAGTATCCCGCGCCGAAACCTGCTGGTCTGCCTTCCGGTAAGGGTCTTGTTCTTAAAGGCGCTACCCAGGATCGCCCTGCCCTCGTTACGAAGCCACCACAACCACCTGCTCCCGCTAAATCGCCATGGGCCCAGTTGCCTCCTGTTGACAGGCCACAGCAGCCTTGGAGCGAATCGACAGGATCACCTCGGGGCTCTTATAAGGAGCCGGCGCCGCTAAAGATGATGGGACTACCGCCCAAGGAGATTGCCGCGGATGATTTTAATCGTTCCTCTTGGAGAGATAGCCACGGTGGTAGTGGTGGGCGGGAACTATATAACTCTCAATCAGGACGACTTGAACCTGTCCCAGACCGCCGGGGATCCATGCTTTCGGATCATTCAGGAAGACAACCTGCAGTCCTACAGAGACAAGCCTTAGATCAGCCGGAGCCATCTAGCGCCTTTCAGACTAGCCGAACTAGCCAAGAAGGCTCCTTCAATCGAAGAAGGGCGTCATCTACTGTTAGCGGCGGCAGCGGTCTACTCCAACGTGGCGCTCGTGCTCCCGAAAGCCAGCAGCAGTACACCACCGACGATCGCGGCCCTCGTCGGCCATCATTTTCTGGCTCACACGAAGGCCGGTTTCACCATCAAAACGTGAATGGCCCCGGTCGCCAGCATCCTGCCTGGACAAACATGGAAATGCCGGACCTGACGCAAGTGGAATCTCAAGTACCTGACGAAGACGATGTTGAGTACCAGAAGAAGCTTATGAAGGAACGTATTGAGCTTGCCAGAAAACGACGGCAAGAAGAAGTCGCTCGCGAAGAGGCGGCGCGCAAAGAACGCATCCAGAAGAAGCTTGAAATGCTCGGTCCTGCACCGGAAAAGAAGAACGACAAAAAGGAAAGCGTGCATCGTGACGAATCCAAGCCAACCCAGATTCATCGTCGTGAGGGCCCTACTGATGGACAGCCTTCGCATCAAGCTGGTGCGAGCACCAAAGACTCATTGTCGAGACGCCTTTCCCAGAATCAGGAACAGCAGCCTGCCGAAACTTGGGCTGCCACTAGTCCTCGACCAGATCGGTTATCTGCCTGGGCAGCCGGAGCAAACGGCCTGGGGAGAAATGTCTGGGGCTCTCCGGACAACGACCGTGGCCTTGGCAATGGGACGTTCAATCCTGACTTGGGTCGTATTCCCGGCGCAACCGGCACAAACATTCAGCCCAACAACGGCTCGCAGCCACTGTCATTGCCTGCAGCAATGCAGACAGCACCCATCGGATCCCGCGCCCCACGTTATGATGCCTCTGGCACAGATCTTGCTAGTAAATGGGTTGCGGCTGTTGCCGATAACGACAAGAAGCTGAGTGCTGCCAGGTTAGCCGAGCACACTAACATGGAACGCCAGCTAGCAGAGAGAGGGCTGTCGGCGGATGATGCTCAACCGGTGATCAAAGAAACTTGGCGGCAAGTCCATGCCCCGGGTGATGGCACACGCCAAGTGATGAATGCCACCGAGGTGCAAATGCATCCTTCCAATACCTGGAAGACGACCAGGGAAGAGTCGAGCCATTCGAAACAGCCACTCCCTACCGCTCCTGCAGGAGTCATCGGGTCTGCGCCGGCCCATCTGCTATCGCAAAATGCCAACGCATCATCACAAGCACGGACTTCTCGCTTTTTCCCGGCGCGGGAGCAGCGCTTCGATTCGCCGCCGGATACAATCAGACCCTCGTCGCCATCAGCTCCCCCGCCCACCATGGAGGGCCATCCGGCATATGAAGGCGATGCCAGGCATCCTCATGTTTCGCTGCCGAAGCCGCAGCCTATTGTGAAGCTTCCACCATCTGCCATCCAACACCAGACGGCAATCAATCGACAGCCACCTGTCTGGGGCAACAGAGGACAGCTCAATGGCCGTGGACCTCAGCCATACGGGCATCAGTCTCAACGAAGCGCTGAGAGTTCTCAAGAACAATGGCAAGATCGTTTTAATAGCCTGCTGCACAAGACCTCCCCGCCAAAGCCAACCATTCCAATGTATGTTGTCAATGTTGCTAGCCGGTCTGGCTATGAGCACAACGCACCAGGAACTACGGCAACAGTTGTTCTTCCGGGCAGCCCAGTTCAACGCCAGCGGATTGTGTTTGCACCAAAGCCTCCCGAGTCAAAGCCAATGGCCGAGGAATGCTTTGAGGAGCAAGAAATGGGATCTCTTCCCATCATTCGGCTGCCTACCAAGACTCCTGATACTGCTTGGCAACCCGTCGTGGCTCAGTTCAAGTCTCTGCCTAAGCGGTACCTTGTTCATGCCTCTATCATGGAGCCGTTCCGGATCGCTGATGAACAGTCCGGCAACTCTAGCATTATCCGTGTTCATCTCCCGGGCATGCAGGAGCAAAAGACTATTGCTGTTGCACAAGCAGCAAGCTCCTCCCGTGGTGCCCGTGGCAACAGCCGACCATCTCCTCGCCATCGCGGCGGTGGACGAGGCGGCAAACGGGACACGTCTAGTTCTCACGGCGACTCGCCGACAAGCTACGGCCGCGGCAACCGTGGCGGATACCGCGGGAAGCCTTCTGATAACTGGAACCGCAATACGGCCCGAGCCCAGGCTCAAACGCAGCTCTCGGCTTAGTGAATTGTTTAGCTGGTAGTCCTTTGGACCCCGACTCTTGACGATTAATCGGCATCAAACATCTATGATGGGCAATGGTGTTTGTTCGAGAAGCACGGCAGGGGTTAATTTTCTGAGAAAAACCTAGGTGCGGATCAATGCTGGTACTCAGACGGAGTTGCCAGCTAAAATGTATAACCTTTGAGTACTTTGAATATGTGCTTATGCGAAATGGATCAATTGTGTTGGTTTTTAGCTTTGCACTGTGCGATAGTCGCCCCTCTATTCACTGTTGAAAGTTTCACTCGGACGCGGCGCATTCTGTTCTAGCAAGGCTTTATGCATGAGAACGTGTTCTCTCTTTTCATGTTTTTTCTTTTTAGTTTTCTTTGAGAGTTTTGAAGTGTTCTTCGCCTTGATCACTATATGAGCTGGAACGGGACAAAACTATCCTTTTCTCTTGGTCGATTGAACCATATAATTTTCTTCTTGACACCACCGTCGTGTCCTTGAAGAATCTCGATATTGCTGTGGGTTTCGAAGTTGGGAGTTGCGGACAAGGCAAGGCAAGGCAAGCAGGCAAGTGCCCAAGGGCTGCAGAAGGGATGCGTTATGAAGGTTTCCTTTTGCAAGTATGGGAAAGGGCGACGGAAGAGAAAATGGGGATTAGGAGGGAGCAGAATACGGGACAGCTGGTTGCGAGCTCATCTCTACTTCCCCCTTCTGGTCGCTTTTGTGACGTTGGTTCACATGACAGGGACATGTAGACAGACACATGGACACGAACGCGTCATTGCAAAAGAAGAATAAGGAAGAATAGTTTTTGTCTTGTTACAATTGTAAAGAAATTTCACCCAACGCGATAAAGTTTAAATAATCATTGATCGTTTCCCTCTGGAATCACAGTAACAAAGGCCCGCCCCCTTGAAATTACATGCCATCTGCCATGAAGATTTTCCATGCCGCCTTACCCACATGTCATAATCCATAAGTAAATGAAGTAACAAACTCACCAACAATGTCAAAATGAAATGACCAGAAACGAGCGCCAGCATCATAAGAAACAAGACCAGGCAACACTCATACTCCATGCACTCGAGGCCAACCCCGAGCTCCCACCCCCCTTCGCCCAAGTCATAGCTTTTTGTCTCGTTTCTTCAAAGGTCCTCCACGGCGCAGTTGGGATGCAGCACGTACACAATGTCACCGTCCGCCGCCGCCGAAGACGACGGCGTCGGGACCGCTGCGTCGGCCTCGGCGAGCCCCTCGCCGCGGAGAGCCATGAGGATGTGTTCGCGAACCATCTTCTTGAGAACCATGGCGGCGAGGGCCCGCTCGGCGTGGTAGTCGTCCTCGTCGGCGAGCTCGGCCTCGATCTGCTCGAGATACCAGGCGACGAGGGCGGCGCCAGCGACGCCGTCGCCGCTACCGCTCTCGTCCGAGTTGATGCGATGCACAAAGAGGTTGACCATCTTGATGTATTTTTCGTAGGTAATTTTGCGCTTGGCGCGGCCCGAAGATGGTGCGGCGTCGGCGTCGGCGTCAGCTGTGACAGTGGTGGCGGCACTGTCCTGCATGGGGGCGTCGTCGTCGTCGCCAGCTTCAACGTCCATGCCAGAGGCGGCGGCAGCGGCGCGGCGGAGGACGTCACCGCTTTCGGGCTCCTCCTCCTCGTCGCCGTCCATCTCGACGTCGTCGTGCTCGACCGAGATGATGCTTTGGCGGAGCAGGTTGTACGCCTCGACAACCATGTCCGGGCTGATGGTCTCGACGCAGTTGACTTTGGCAATGGCCTCAGACAAACGAATCAGACTCTCGAGCTGGCGCACTGTGATGCGGTACGAGTTCTTGCCGATGCCGCCCTGGGAGTCGTCCTGGCGCAGCTCACGGTACTTTTCGACGAGCACTTCCTTGCTCTCGTCGGTGAACTCGGGGCGGAACGTGCGCGCGAAGCGAATGTAACGCTGCAGCTGCTCGGTGCTGAACTCCGGCTCGACAGCCTCGTCGCGGTGCTGGTGGATGCCGACAATGTGGTTGGCGAGATGGCGGTCGACCTGCTCGTTGCACTCGTCGAGGACGACGAAGAAGAGATCGAAGCGCGACATGATGGGCGCGGACATGTTGATGTTTGAGCGCAGCGTCGCCTTGCGGTCGTAGCGGCCGCCGACGGGGTTGGCGGCCGCGAGAATGCTGGTGCGCGCGTTGAGCGTGGCCTGGATGCCGGCCTTGGCAATGGAGATGGTCTGCTGCTCCATGGCCTCGTGGATGGCGACCTGGTCCGCAATGTCCATCTTGTCAAACTCGTCAATGGCGCAGATGCCATTGTCGGCAAGCATGAGCGCTCCGGCTTCAATGGTGAACTCGCCCGTCTCCTCATCCTTGATGACGGCGGCCGTGAGACCAGCGGCGGACGATGCCTTGCCCGAGGTATAAACGGCGCGGGGCGCAAACGAGCAAATGTACTTGAGGAACTGCGACTTCGAGGTGGATGGGTCGCCCACGATGCAGATGTTGATGTCACCGCGCAGTTGCATGCCTTCGGGGGTGGTCTTGCTCACACCAGACATAAGCTGCAGCAGGAGGCCCTTTTTGACGACTTCATGTCCATACACCATTGGCGCAATGGACTGCACTAGGCGGGAGTAAATGTGGTCGCCGTGCACCATGACTCTGAGGTCTTCGATTTCGGCGTTGTTCATGGATGACAGGATCGTGGCCTGAGCCTGCTCGACGTTTTGCTTGTCGTCGGGGTCGGTGTTTCGGGTAAGGGCAGCAATGGCGTCCATAGCACCGGCAGCGGCAGATCTGCCAGCGGAGGTGGTATCAGCGCTCACCATGCAGGCGAGGAAAGCCAGCCTGTAGGTGAGGTCGCGGACGCCGAGGGCCTTGAGACCGCTAATGCCAGCACCGCCTGCCTCGCTGCCACGCGGCGCACCGCGGTCGTCGCGAATCGCACTCGGGCTCAGACCGGGAAGGCCCAGCTGGCTGACGTCGGGAACGACGATCAAAGCGCCGGTAAAGATGCACTTTTCGCCAGCCTTTGCGCGGTCAACGATTTCACCACGGAGAATGACATCCATGGTACGGGGCATGGAGCCGGTGGGAATCTCGGAGCTGTTTTCCTGAATGCGCACCTTTTGCCAGTCGACGAAGGTGCTGCGACGGATGTCCAGCTGCCAGGCTACGCGATTTTGGCAGGTGGCGTTGGGGCATTGCGTAGGCTCGGTGTAGCGGAACGTCTGCTCGACATTTTGTACGACGGCGCGACAGGCCTCGCAGACAAAGGTGGCAAGCGACAACTCGGGTCGGACTTCAGAGGTTCTGGTGACGGTGCCGGAGATGGAGAGTAGTTGGCCAATGTTGGCGGCGCGAAGGCTGCGGACGCGCGAAACGAGCGGCAGGTTGTAAAAGGCGACGGAGAAGAGCTTGTCGGTCTGCTGCCGCTCGTTCATGCGGTGCGTGGCATCGGACTGGGTGCCGGAGCCCACCTGGCTGGCCGCTGATGTGGATACAGCACTCGACGTGGAGGTGGGCTGTCTGTGGTCGCGGTAATACTGAGGCTCATACTTGGCGATGAGCTCATTGAGGGCAGCAGTGATGAAGGGCAGGAAGCGGTAGTATTGGCGCATAACGCCGTCAGCCAAACTGCCATTCTCCCATGATGCAAGTTGTTTGAAATCGACGTAGAATGTCGAGAGCGAGTATGCGCGCATAGCTCTTATTTGAGCAATGTAGGCTTTGTCGGTTGTGACTGCGCTAGAGGCCGGGGTGGCAGCAAGGACAGGTTCCTCGGTGAAGCTGTGGCCATATTGGTTAGTATCAACTTTCCGCGTGCCCAGCTAGACAAGGTTCGCACCTTTCAACAAAAGCGGCAAAATGTTCCTGGACAAGAACACCGATGCGGTCCTGCACGCGGGGGACAAAGGCTTGTCCGTTGCCGCGGGCGGTGCGCGGCATCTGGTCGTCGGCGAAGCCCTCGGTACCATCTTCACTGGGTGCGCCGGGGTTCTCTGACGGGGGGCCGCGAGGGCGCGCAGACGAGGACGAGGGGAAACCCAGGTTCCGACGGTGCGTGGGCGCGATAGACGGGGCGTCCGACATCATGAACCCGGCTTCGCTCGAGGGAGCCATGATGCGTGGTGGGTTGAGCGGTGTTCGCTGCGTCTATGGGTTCGCCAGGTCGAATTTGCTGAAAAAAAGTGCACAGAAATGAGGTATCAACGATGCAGGCGTGTGGTGAGACGTAGCAAGGGTTGCGGAATTGTCTGGGGAGGGGAGAACTAGCTGAAGCCCAATGCAAGTTTGTAAAAAGCGATGGAAGTACGACGGGAGGGTGGGACACTTAGAAACACTTTACGCGAAGGCGCGTCGGTGACGCGTCTGAGGGGCTGGACGCGACTTTAATTGATTTGGTAGGAAGCAACCACAAGGGCAGAGCGCATCTGCCGCAGGCTAAGGCAGCGCATGTATCAAAGAGCAGTCTTGCGAAGAACGGAAATTGACTCGAGGTCTTATTTTATTACTTGTGTTGTTTGTACTTGATACTCTGTGATCCTCGAAAGCGGTTGTCCCAGCGAGAGCACTTAATCGGCGCTAATTCGCCCGCGCAGCACGAAAGCCAGGCCAGCGCACGACTGCAATTGCAACGCCTGTGGTGCTGGCCGCGTCTGAAAGGTCATTTCCAGTCGTTGTAATGGGTTCCTATGCGTATTCAACTAAAGTTGCGACAACTCTACAGGTTGGCGTGACAGCTTAATAGACTGCCGCGACATGTACGTCTGTGGCTGAAGTCACGCCTGCACCGGTAGGCTGGCCAGTCCATGGTTTGTCGCTCTGCGAAGACCACCATTGTATTCTATAGCAGGCACCCAAGTCAGACCGAGCCTCGCCTCGATGGCCGTTGGTATCGTTGTAGCGATGTAAAGCAGAAGAGGCGTCTTTATCTCGTCTTGTCGCTATTCTCGCCCTCGAAGTCGTGTATCTGTATCACGTTAGTCGTCCATGTTCAAACATGCAAAGAAAATCTTGTCGCAGCCCTTGCCTTCTCAGACACTTGTAGCCACTCTTCAATGCTCCGCACGTAGGGGTCTGCGGCAGCAGAGGCCATGGACTCGTGTGACCAAATCACCATTTCGTCAAACTCGCCCGTCGCCTGCATCTTGCCCACAGTCTCCATGGCTACCACGTCGTCATTGTCGGCTGCTTCGCCGTCGCAAGGCTGCTGTGGTTCCTGTTTCAGCTCGTCTGCCTTGCGCTCCAGGATCAAACCGCGATAGCCTTGAGGCAGAGGCAGCGTTTTGCCCTTTAGTCTTCGGCCGCGGAAGTACGCTTCTTTGCTGTTGTCTGTAAATTGGATGGTGTCTTAGGTTATCTGCTGTTTTGGATTTCTTCTTCTTTCTTCGCTCTTTTGCAAGTTTGGGCTGGCAGCGGTCGGGAACGTACCTTTATTGTTCGTGGGCCTCCAGTACGCGCTTACAGGGTCGATGGAGCCATCGTGATGTATGCGGCACGGCAGCAAATTGGCCGTCACTTTTTGCAATTCGCTGCCATTTTCGATGGAAAGCATCGGAGGACTAGTCATGTTGAAAGAAAGCGGTGGTTCAAGGCGTAAATTTGGTCGTATGCGAGGTTCCTGCTTGTCGTTGTGATAATCTCCCGTCACTGTCTGTCCGTCGTGACGCGCCAGTCAGCGCGTCTTGATCCTTGACCCACTACGACATGTAAAGCCACCCATCCATTACTACCTTACTCCGTATTAATACTAATTAATACCTGTGCCTCTGCAACTACCTTCTTAGTTATGCAGCCGACATCCGGGCATGGGGTTCATCCTGTCGCCTTATTTATTTATTATTGCCAAACAGAAACGCCGTTGCCGCATTGACTAATTACCGATATTTCCGTACGCGAGATCCAATGTTATCTGCGCTCTGTGATTCAAGTTGCACCATTTAGGGTCGCCTTGGTGGAGTGACTCTGGACTTTAGCCAACCGGAATTTGCCCAGAGTGATATTGCATCCATTCTTTGTTTCAGGATGAACTGTGACGATGGCGACGTTGAAGCAGCCTACGGGATAGCAACGAACGCCAACTAATACTATACAACGAGGTGGATGATGAGGACGGGAGACTAGAGACATGTCGAAGTTGAGAGCAACTTGATCACTTTTGATAATAAAGAAGACCAATTGGCTGTTCAGTCTTTCGCTGTAACGCGTCGCCTTTCCCTTTCTGTTTCTGTCTCAGCTATGATTTTGGCGCTAGGACCGTGTCAAGCACCTGACAGCCATGACCACACGGCAACATGAACAGTTTCAGGAATCACCATCTTCTTACACCAGCTCGACACGCACGGTTCGGCTTGTTTGCGTGATATGTCACACCCGTTGCGTGGAACGGCATGATTTGCTAATCGGGTAGTTGGTGGCTGTAACAATAAAATCACTGCCAGGCTGACTCCCCGCTTTAATTACTTGGTGATGACTCGTGTACGAGCACGAACTACTGATGAATTGTCCATAATAAAGCCCTGTTGAAATGGTTTGGAATCATGTCATTGGGTATGGATACGCATCGGCATTGGAAACTCGGCCGCGAGATAACTTGTGTTCAGAGGTGGGCGGCGTTATGTATTTCGCTCAGCCTCAGTCGACAAATCAGAAAAACGCGCGGGTCCTCTTTCTGATCAATGACGCTGTGGAAAGTCCAATCGGCCGCTAGAAGATTACTCGACACTCACATTCCCACTTCTTTCTGCCTCTTCGCATCCATCTTGTACTTGAGCCCGATCGCAGCTCGTGCCAACGCCAACCCCCATCGCCCTGCAGCGCCTGCTTGCCAGCCTTCCACCACCATCAACCCCATCTGGTCATCGCGCGCCCACTGCGCAGCGGCAGCGCTCCGCTTCTTGGCGATGCAATACCCAATTCGTAAGATGGGCAAATGTTTCCGGCAATCGGCATTGTCAGAAGGCCGCCCACCTGTGCGTCTGTGTCTTATTAGCTCCTCTCACTCTTGTTCCGCAGCTTCGGGAACTGTAGACCCGGTATAACTATTATCTGTCGTCTGCCCCCTCCCCCCCTACATGCTGCAACGTTTGACGGCCGTAGGTAGCGACTCATAAGTAGCCCTTCACACTGTCTGTCTTCCCTATACGTGCCACCTGCAGCAATGGTCTCATTCCCTTCGCTGCCCGCCGCCGTCACTGCCCCGGCCACCCGCGCCGTCGAGGCCGCTCGAGGAGCCATTGGTGGCTTCACTTGGAAGCCTGCGCTGGCTGTCGCGCGTCCGGCCATCCTCTCCATCCTCTCCAGGATTGAAATCGGTACGCTGCTGCTGGTGGACGAGCCCGCTGGCACACGCCATGTCTTTGGCCAGAAGCTCGATGGCACCACAGATCTGTCCAATGTCGAGGCCAGCGCCACGCGCCGCGCGACGACAGTCCCTCGAGTCGAGCTAATTGTAAAGAATGATGCGTTTTGGATGCGCCTGTTTCTGTTTGGCGACATGGGGTTCGCCGAAGCTTACATGCTTGGCGACTTCGAATGCCAGGATCTGACGTCTTTCTTTCAAGTACGATTGCCCTCACACTCGCTGTTTGCTCATTCATACACTGTACTTTCACTGTTGTGACGAAGCCATAGCTAATTATTCATCTACAGCTCTTCATCGTTAACAGAGATTACCTGGGAAACGGCACGACCTGGATATCTAGCGTCTCGGCCGCGATCTCTGCACTAGCTCGTGCCAATAATGCCCTGGGCAGCGCGCTTCTTAACATCTCCGCTCACTACGACATCAGCAACGACATGTTTGCCGCCTTTCTTTCCCCCGACATGACATATTCCTGTGCCGTATGGGATCGACTGAGCGACATTGCAAACACAGACACTAAAGGGTCGCTCGAGACTGCACAGCTCCGTAAACTGCATCGTTTCATAGACGGTTGCAAACTGAAATCTGACGACCACGTGTTGGAGATTGGCACTGGATGGGGCTCTTTTGCCATCGAGGCCGTGTCCAAGTCAGGCTGCCGTGTGACCAGCCTGACGCTGTCCAAGGAACAAAAAGCCTTGGCAGAGGATAGGATAGCGGCTGCCGGACTGCAGGAACGCATCACAGTTATGCTGTGCGACTACAGAGAGCTCGAACTATCCGAAGGGAAACGGTTCGATAAGATTGTATCAATTGAGATGCTGGAGGCTGTCGGAAGGGAATTCTTGGCGACATACTTTGGCTGCATTGATAAGCTTCTCAAGGAAGACGGCGGAGTGGCCATGTTCCAGTGCATCACAATGCCAGAATGCCGATGCGAGGCCTACGCCAAATCGGAAGAGTAGGTTTTCTTTGTGATATTGACGGCCATTCTTGTTGCTGACGGCTTGCCTAGCTTCATTTCGCATTACATCTTCCCCGGAGGCTACCTTCCTTCGACTACGGAGCTGCTCAACCACATCACTACCCAGTCCAAAGGCACGCTCATTGTCGAAAACATTGAAAATATTGGCGGCCACTATGCCCGAACGTTACGTTTATGGCGTGAGCAATTCATGGGCGCTTTCGAGGGCAAGATTCGTCCAGCTCTTCTCAAGCAGCATCCTGACATGACAAAGGAAGCTGTCAACGTCTTTAAAAGAAAGTGGGAGGTAAGCATAATGCCCACAAGTTATGGACGTCATGGTACCTGCTAACTAATCACAGTATTACTTTACCTATTGCGAGGCAGGGTTCATCACAAAGACTCTTGGCGACGTCATAATCACGGTAGGCCGCGAGCGCACGCTTGAACTCATGGATGGCATTCCCTTATAACCACCGACCGACAGCGACTTCATTTTGGTGCATTTCAATGCTATTCATAGCTCTATGATTTCATGTGTTTGTGGGTATCTAGATGCAGCTTATATACACGGTTTGCGTTGGCTTTACAATATACTCTTGTCAGAATAACAGCAACCATCCTACCTACCGCTTCTTCTTTTTCGTCTTTTTCGTGTTTGCGCTGCCCGGTATCGCCGCCGTGGGCTTCGGCGTATATCGATTGGCATGATCCACGTCAAACTCGGACTTGTTCCTGCGAAACAGCAGCATCGTCACACGCGCATCCTCCAAGCTCGAGTGCGCGCCGTCCTGAATTTCGACTTGCAGCAGCGTCTGTGCCAGCACGCGCAGCGCTGGCCTCCGCCCGTGTGCGTGCCGCCGGAAGCTGGGGTGCTTGGCCGTGTCGCGGATGTCGCGCAGCGGGTGGCTCAGCTCGAGCGCGTCCAGGTCGTGGCGGACGTCATGGCCGACGAGCACGCGGCCGTCGAGGAGGCCGGCCACGTCGCGCTGCACAGTCACAAAGTCGCGCGCGTCCCGCATCTCGCGCGGTGAGACGCCGCTGACGGGCGTGCGCCAGTCCGTCACCTTTTCGCGCGGCCGCACGTACGAGTCGTAGACCTGCCGCCCGTGAAAGTCAACGACGCTGACGCGCGCGAGTGCCGACGCGCGCCCGCCGGGGCCGATGCCGACCATCTCGCAGTCCATGGCGACATACTTGCCGAGCTCGAGCCCAGGCGTCACGCCCCGGTTAATCTGGTCGTGCTGCGCCGACAGCACCATGGAGCTGTCCCGCGAGCCTAGCTGGTATGCCTCGGCGAGCGCCTCGGGGGAGATGTCCTGGCCGGCGCCCCAGACGGCGGTCGAGGGGCTGACGCCGTGCTTGTGGTCACCCTGGGCGAGCTTGCTCTGAGCGGCGCCCATCTTGCTGCCAATACCCTTTGATTTCCCGAGCTTGGATTCCCGCAGGCCCTTGTTCGCCGTCGCGCTTGGGTTGCTGTTGGTGACAGTGCTGCTCTTTGGCTTCTTGGCTTTGGCTGGAGCGAAAGAGGAGGTGGTGTCGTCGTCTGCCTTGCGCTTCGCGCGGGGATTGGCCTCTGAATCGGCCTTCAGCTTTGCCTGGAGCTTTTTCCAGTTGGAAGATAGGCTAGCCATTATAGAGTACCGTATCTTTAATTCATAGTGATGTTTTGGAGAGAATATTCTGCGGACGAGGGTGGTTTGCCAAATCCTCATGAACAATGGTAGAACCAAAAATCTCGATTTTGCGTAGGCGTCGAACCAGCCACGGAAATGTGTGGGCCGCTGTTGGTGTAGTTGTCACAGAGTAGTTTGATAACGACGACGAGCTATACGCCGGTCATCGGGTCAAAACAATGCTGTATTGATTAGGAAAAAGGGATGGAAAATAGAAAATTTTCCTTGTGGAAAATACAGCCGCTGAACAGCGTTCCGCGGTTTTATTACACCTATGACGATAGAAGAGCCGTGTACGCACACGACGTTTGATTGCGGTACCGGCGAGTAAATCTACTCTGGTGGCACAGGTGTCTGATATTTGCGAGCCTTGGCTGTTGTATTTTTTGCCATCTCCTGCTTTAATGCCTTTGTCTACATGCCAACGTGGATGAAGAAAAGTTGCAGTATGGCTTGCTTTTACTTGTAAGTGCTGGCGTGATGTGACCTGCCACCGCCTGCTCAATTAGTCGCCACCCACCACTAACTTGCCTTTTCTGCCGTCGCGCATCCTAGACCAAAGTCGCCATCTGCATCATTTTCCATCGCGTGCGCATCGCATAGTAGTCACTATTTCATCAGTTCTGCCCGCGTACCAACCACTTTGAAACAGAATGGTTGCGGGCCCATCCAACGGCGAGCCAGCCGTCGGCGCTGACGTGCCGCGTCTCAAGTCCTTTGCGACACCCGACACCCTCGCGACCGGTGTCATTGCCTGGGTCAAAAAGGACGGACAGCCGCGCCGCGCTGAGATTCTGAGCATCAAGGAGACCAAGAGCGGCAAGCAGTTCTACTGCAACTTTGACAACTTCAACAAACGTCTCGACGAATGGGTCCCTCTGGCGCGCATCGACCTGTCGCAGGAGGTTGAGTGGCCGAACCCGGAAAAGGACAAGCCCAGGGAGGCCAACAAGAAAAAAGTGCCGTCGGGCGCAGCCAGGAAGTCCATTATTGCCAAGAAGAACCAGAAGCGGCCTGGCAAGCGTGAGGATTCTATCAAATCAGAAACAACGACACCCCATCCATGGAGCGATTTTGTCGAATCGCAGCGCAAGTCTGCGTCGGTCGGCCCCGATGGCGATTCGCAGGCAGCTGACAGTGCTGGGCCCGGCACGACTCCGGCACCGACACCAGCGGGCGGCGACGAGATGGATCTCGATGAAAAGGACGAGGATAAAGAGGAATTCAGCCGCGAGCAGGAAATCGAGAAGCTTCGAACATCGGGCTCCATGACGCAAAACCCGACCGAAGTTTCGCGTATTCGGAATATATCGAAGGTCCAGTTTGGAAAGTTTGACTTGTTCCCCTGGTACTTTTCGCCGTACCCCGAGGCGTTTAGTGGTGAAGATATCATCTTCATTTGCGAGTTTTGCCTCAGCTACTACGGAGACGAGTTCTCCTTTAACCGCCATCGCCGCAAATGCACGCTACAACATCCGCCCGGTAACGAAATATACAGAGACGAGTACGTATCATTCTTCGAAATTGATGGTAGACGTCAACGGACGTGGTGCCGAAACCTGTGCTTGGTCTCAAAAATGTTTCTGGATCATAAGACGCTGTACTACGACGTTGATCCATTTCTGTTTTACGTCATGGCTGCGCGCACAGACAAGGGTTTCCCTTTTGTCGGATACTTTTCCAAGGAGAAGGAAAGCGCGGATGGATACAATGTTGCGTGTATCCTAACATTACCGCAATACCAAAGAAAAGGCTACGGACGACTGCTTATCCAGTTTTCGTACGAGCTATCCAAGATTGAAGGCAAGCTGGGCTCGCCTGAGAAGCCGCTCTCCGACCTGGGACTGCTGAGTTATCGTCAGTACTGGGCGGAGAATATTCTAGACTTGCTGGTGGGCGCCTGTGAGCGCGGCGAAAAGGTGACGATTGAGGCAATTTCCTCGGCGCTGGCGATGACGACGGTGGACGTGGAGCACACGTTGCAGGCGATGAAGATGCAGGTGTACCATAAGAGTGATCACAAGATTGTGATACCGGAGAAGCTGATAGAGCAGCGCGAAAAGCGACTACTGAAGCCAAGACGGGCGCTGGATCCTGCCAAGGTACAGTGGAAGCCGCCCGTCTTTACGGCATCTAGCCGTACGTGGGGATGGTAATCAGCAGTGCGTTTCTTTAATTCCGAGTCGGCAGCGGTGTTTTCAGCACAGGTGCAATATATAATGATACCCATTTCAGTAATCAACTACGAGCAGCGAGAATCGCAACAACAGTGGTTTGTTTATAGAGCTTGACCCAAGCCTCGCGCAAAAGGGTGCCCTGCAGGCGAACCAATGAAGATGAACCAATTAACGTCGTAGCGTCTTCCTAATTAGTAACCTGGCGATCTGAGTGTCTGTGTCCAGGAAAAGATGGCGAGAAAGGATAAATCCTGAAGTAGGTACGGCTAGTTTTTATTCAATAGGTATTTGTGCTAGCAATAGGCAGCACAATTCGATGCTGCAGATGTGGCGGAGACGCATGATATCTTGGCGAGTCGACGAAATATTTCTGCAGCCTTTTATCCTGGGTTAGCCAATCAATACAAGTCTCATAAAGTAAAAGCTAGATATCGAGCCAGTTATCAGCAAAACTTGCCTACCTATGCAATGCAGCTACCACGAGTCGATTGAGCAGTGTAAACGGCGATAGGTAAGGTACTAACGAAGCGGAACCGCGCGCTAAAAATGCACCCGCTGGGCTGTGACGTCCAAACAAGTTTCCATTGGCACTCTGAAACTTTGGAGCTACAACTACCTACACAAGCTGTTTACCAGTATCTTTTCGAATACCTTTGTGCATTACATCCTATTGCTTGCCAATTAGGCCGATAGTCGAGAATTGACGCCGCAGAACTCGCAACGAGGCCCCGGTTTTGACCTGCGCGATGGCTGCGCGATGGCTCGCCGGGTTGATGGCCGTTGCGGTTGCTGTTGATGCAGACGCCAACAAGCCCAAGCAAGCTCCCCTTCACAAGGCCTGTCCCAACTACGCCAATTACGCCACCTATCCACAGTAAGTCTATACATGCTTTGTATGCCAAAATCAAAAGGAGGAAGCCAAGCAGGCCGCGGCAACCATGGTTGGCGCACAGTTAACTGTTTTGCAGTCGCCCTCTGAGCAACGGCAAGCTCAAGCTTCCCTATCAAAGACCCTCCCCCGAATGCCGAACTTTTCAGTCCGTTGCCATCGAGAATGTGATTCACGACGTCACCTCTCGCATGAAAGATGCAGACCTGGCCCGCCTCTTCGAAAACGCCTTCCCATCGACCACGGATACAACGGTCAAATTCCACAGCAAGGAAAAGGACCAGGGCTTCGTCCGCATGACCGGCTCACGATGGGCCGAGGACGACGACGCTTGGAACGGGCCGCAGAGCTTTGTCATCACTGGTGACATTATTGCCGAGTGGCTGCGCGATTCGACAAACCAGCTGCGCCCCTACCAGGAGCTTGCCTCCAAGGATTCGGCCATCTTTGAACTGATCCTCGGCGCCATCAACACCCAGTCCGAGTATGTCATTGAGGCGCCATACTGCAACGCCTTCCAGCCGCCGCCAATTAGCGACCTGCCCGTTTCGGCAAACGGCCAGGACGATGTCGTCTACCCGGCCTACGAGCCCAGCGCCGTGTTTGAGTGCAAGTATGAGCTCGACTCGCTCGCACACTTTCTCAAGATTGGCAACGACTTTTACGAACATACGGGTTCCTCCGACTTCGTCAACAAACGGTGGCTTTCTGCAGTGAACGCTGTCCTGTCGGTCCTTGAGGAACAGTCGAAACCGACGTTTAACGACGACGGCGACTATGTTAGGAACGAGTACACCTTTCAGCGCAAAACCAACACAGGCACCGAGACGCTCAACCTGCTCGGCGTGGGCAACCCTCTCAACAGTGGGACCGGCCTTGTGCGATCTGCCTTTCGACCCAGTGACGACGCCACCATTCTCGGCTTCTTCATCCCGGCAAATGCCATGATGTCTGTCGAATTGGGTCGCGCTGCTGCCATGCTCAACAAGATTGGCAAGGCTGCGGCTGGTGCTGAGCTCGACAAGTGGAGCAAGACGATACGCGAAGGTGTCATGGAGCACGGCATCATCGAACACAAGACATTTGGCAAGATCTTTGCGTATGAGGTGGATGGCTTTGGCTCCTCCATCATCATGGACGATGCAAACTATCCTTCGCTGCTGGCTTTGCCTTTGATGGGGTTTGTCGACGTCAAGGATCCCATTTACCAAAATACACGCAAGATGCTTCTTAGCAAAGAAGGAAACCCATACTACCTGACTGGAAAGAAGTTCAAGGGTATTGGAGGTGAGTACAGCTCTCGTAAGCTGCAGACAGTTGCAATGTAGCGCATTCTAACGTGGCCTCATAGGTCCCCATATCGGCTTGAAAAATGCCTGGCCCATGAGCTTGCTAGTCCAAGCTCAGACATCCGACGACGACGACGAGATTATGGAGTGCGTCAACATGGTTCTTGGCGCCTCCCTCAAAGGTCTCGTTCACGAGAGTGTCGATGTCAACTATATTGCCCAGTATACACGCAGCTGGTTTGCTTGGGCCAACGGTGTCTTTGCCACGACCATTCTCGACTTGGCCAAGCGCAAGCCACATCTCATCTTTGGTGGTGGTGCAGAGCCCTATCATATTGGCGCGGCTGGCGAAAAAGCATAACTATTTTACAATAGAAACGACGTCTATGAAGTATCCTATGATTATACATAATTCTCCTTTCGCACAACTCCGTGACTACGGATATAGCAACCAATCATGACATGACACATTGACAGCTTGGCCGCATTCGCCCCGGAGTTGCGCAAGAAGCACATGCAATTCAAACCGCACATCAACAACACGACACAGGAGCAAAAGCATTGGACAGCGCAGTACAACATGGTTCTTGATGCACACACAAGATAGACATCTTGCTTGAAAATGGGTCTAGAATCCATCTTCATTATATAGCCTTCGTTGGACGCACCAGTCGCCCTGGCATCGGCTCATCTGGTTCAAGGCTCTTGCGTGCCCACCTCGACGCCCAGCGCCGCGTACACGGCGCGGCCGTACGCGCGTGTGTTTGGGTTGCCTATCGTGCCCGCGTTGATCCACATCTTGTTCATGGTGTACGAAAACGTCAGGCGCCTCTCCGTGTCGGCGGCGACCATGGAGCCGCCCCAGCCACTCCAGTAGCAGATGCGGCCCTTGGGCAGGGTCTGGTTGACGGCCGAGTCGCCGGCGGTGCAGAGGCCGAAGCCGATGCCAAACTGCACGTTCCTGTGCAGCACCATGTCGACGCCGTGCGACTGCTCCTCAAAGATGAGCGCAATGGTGGCGGGCAACAGCAGCCGCACGCCGTCGACGGCGCCGCCGAGGGAAATGGCCGACATGATCTTTGCCAGCGCCCGGGCGTTGCCGTGGCCATTGGCCGCGCCAATTTCAGCCCGCCGCCAGCCTTCCGAGTTGGCGTGGTTGCCGTTGGGCTGCGGGTTGAGGAGCGACTTGACCGTGAGCTCGGGCGCGCCGGGCGGCAACGTCATGTTGCCGTGGCCGCCCGTGTCGAGCGTGGCCACGCGCGGCCAGTCCTCCTCGGCGGCGCCGAGCTGAAAGTCGACGCCGAGTGGCGCAGCAATCTCGTCGGCGATGAACTGTCGCATCGTCCGGCCCGTCACGCGCAAGACCAGTTCGCCGAGGAGGAAGCCCATAGTCAGAGAGTGGTAGCCCGAGGCGGCGCCGGGCTCCCACCACGGCGCCTGCTCGGCGAGCAGCCGCGTGACTTTCTCGCGGTCGTACAGGTCCTCGCCCTCGAGCGGCACCTCCCACCCGCTCAGGCCCGCCGTGTGCGAGAGTAGGTGTCGCACTTTGATGTGCGCCTTGCCGTTTGCCGCAAACTCGGGCCAGTACGCGGCCACATTTTCGTGCACGTCGACGAGGCCCCGGTCCACGAGCATGAGCACCGCAAGGGCGATAATGGTCTTGCTCGAGGACCACACGTTGACAATCGTGTCTCTTTCCCAGGGCTGCGTGCGCTCGCTGCTCGTGTAGCCGCCCCAGAGGTCCACGACGTTTTGGCCGTCGAGGTTGACGGTGATGGACGCGCCGAGCTCGTCGCCAGAGTCGAGGCGCTGCTGGAAAATGGTGCGGAGCGCCGCGAAGCGCTCGTCACAGGTGCCTTGGACTTTTGCCATTTCTATCTTTTTTTTTTTTCGTGCCGGCTGTAATCGCCGAACTCGTCTAAAGAGGATGACTTATAAGAAGGAATTTAAGGATGAGCTGTTCCGGAATCATCTGACTGTGTGGCAGTGTATATGTACTGGATACCATGCTCGACCGGGGCCGGGGATCCGGGAATGAATGTACGTGATTCACGCCTCGGCACCAGTTACATGCCGCTCCCCGCGTACAAATGATAGTCAACTCATGCCGGTGGCCATGGCCGGTTCATGCGCTAATCTGGACTAGCCGGCCCGCGTAATGTGTACTAGTTGGAGCATCTTGCCAGCTGTGGTAAATGTACTAACCAGGTTTGCAATTCCGCAGAAAAGACACCGTCCTGTAGCTCGAAGCGACCGGACTTCTGCAACGTAACCCTCCCTGGTGAGATGCGGAGAGGTGGGCACGACTTGGCGGCCGGGGGATGGCTATTACGATTACAATACACACGGTCTGTTGATCCTTGTCCTAACTTAATCCTTGGGCGGCTGGAATGAATATCTATTTATGTGTGCTTGTTCCGAGATCCTGTGCCAATACGTACCTCTGGGGTTTTGTTCGGGTAGCCCTGTAGTCGTATGTATCTCCATGCATGGCGCCGCCGCAGCTGGTCGAGGCGAAGGAGATCAAGTTCGGTCCATGAAGCCAAGTTTTGCAATTTTGAGAAAGAAAAACGTTGGCACTCGTTGCTTTTGTTCTGATTAGCACTTGCTTTAATACCAGATTGAAACGAGTGGTGAGCTAGCAACGCGTACCATAGTGCAGGCGTGTAATAAGCTGGCAAAAGCAAGAGACGCAGCGGATTGCGGGCGGCTTGTAATCGATTTCCTAATTACTGTCAACCATGGTCATATCTTACATGATAATTGACAAACAATAGAATTTAGTCGTCAGCACTGCTAAGATACTGGTGCAAAGCTGCCAGGCTGTCTAGAGAAGTAGAACCGCCATTTATTATTTATTAGTAGTTAACCAGCTGACGTCACAGCCCAGCAGGGCGAATCTGAAAACGGATCAACCAGCGGACAGCGGCACGCACAGAGGAGTATAAAAGATATCGCGTAATGTCGGTGGCTGAGTTGCCGGACTTTTAATCAAGCTAGTCCAGTTGATTCAACTCGGGCCTCTTTGGAACGGACTTTTCGATTAGCCCGAGGTATCTACTTTACCCTTGCTGAAGAAAGCACGAACATAGCGACAACCCGACGGACCCCCCTCCCTCCCCGCCTTCTCCCCGCCAACCAATAGGCCAACCCAAACCCCCGATGCAAAAGACGCAGATCAACTTTCTCCGTGGCTGGCCGGCGCCGGAGCTGCTCCCCGCCGCGCAGCTCGCGGCCGCGTGCCAGCGCGTGCTCGCCGCGGACCGCCCGTACGTGTACACGCCGTTGCTCGAGTACGGCGCCGACGAGGGCTACGC
>JAPFSE010000318.1:0-56388 GCA_030777785.1 Beauveria caledonica | reverse complement strand
GTATCTCGAGGCCCAGCGCGCCCTGGCCGACGGCGGCGTAAATGCCGCCGTCGCGCGAGCCGAGAAGCTGGCTGACGCGGTGTTGCAAGCCCATGCGCGCCAGGCCCGCCGCCGACATGATCATGCATGCGTACTCGCTGTCGGGCCTGTCCACCTTGGCGAGCCGCGTCTCGACGTTGCCGCGTAGATTCGCGAAGCGCAGGTGCGGGTACAGGCGGCGCAGCTGGGCGGCGCGCCGCACTGAAGACGTGCCCACGACGGCTCCCTCGGGCAGCGTCTGCAGGCTCGTGAACGGCAGGCCCGCCTTGACGATGAGGGCGTCGCGCGCGTCGTCGCGGGCGGGGATTACGGCCAGCTCACAGTCCTCGGGAAGATTCGTCGGCATGTCTGATGAATGAGCGTCAGCGGCTTGCGCTTGCTGGAGAAGAGGGTGCGGAAAGTGTACCCTTGAGGCAGTGAACAATGACGTCAACCTTGCCTGCGGTCAGCTTCTCCTCGAGCTCAGACGTCCACAAGTTCTTGCCCTCGAAGCTGTATAGCGCCGTGATCTTGTCGCGATCACCGAGGGTACGCATGGCGTCGACCTCAAAAGATCTGTCGGGAAAATGCTTTTGCAGAGCGTCGCGGATACTTTCGGCTTGAATCTTGGCCAGAATGGATTGGCGCGTGCCAATGCGCACAACGGGGAGCTTTGCTGACGAGTCGGCCATTGCGAATAGTCTTCTGATTCTTTCGCAATACTTAAATCAGACAGACATCAAGCACCCAGCCCGGCAAGGTCTTGTCTTTTGTCACTGATAAGAAAAAGACTCCAAATAATATGTGAGATTGTGTGTAAGTGAGAACATTCACACTGTGTGGGTGGAAGCATTTTTTGTGACATTAGATTCGTCCCAGGTGCCTTGGTATTGGCAACGGTTTTTTGCCCACCCCACCAACACCCGCGGCTTTTGGACCGTGTCACAGTGCATCATGCTTCCGACGCACATGATTCGAAAGGAAAATGTTCGCATGGAATTATTGAATTATAATTACGCTATCATCAACAGCGATATACGGCAACTGCTGCTCACCAACGCCCGCTTCAAAACAAGTCGCTCAAAGTCCACAAGAAGCAGCACCTTGCTCCTTCGAAACATTGTGCACGCAGAAACGTGGTCTATCTAACGAGAGAAAACTAGCCTCCCCGCCGACCGCCACGCTTCTGGCCCGTGTTTCGTGACCACGAACCGGCTGTCCGCTTGAACGGTCCAAACCCAAGTGATACAGGCGGTGTCCCTGGCAGCTTTGATTTGCTGCTCCCTGCTGCATCGAAACCTAAACGCGCCCACCCCCGTGGCTGTTTCTCTGGCACAGCCTCCACCTCCTCCTCGTCATCACTCCCTACCGCAGGATCTGGGAGAAGGCTTACCGTCTGCCGGCCCTTGAGCATCGCTGCCTGCAGTGCCGCCCAGGATTCTACTTGTCCATTAGCCGCCTCTTCTACGCAATTGCACTCATCGCCTGCTGGGCAATACTCTTCGCCGGCAGCATGCCATTCACCCAGGCAGTCTTCGTGGCTAGCGCAACCGCACGCAAGACAGGTTGGGAACAGGGCGTCGACTGGCTCTGTGCAGTAGACGCAGAGAAGTTTATCTTGGCGTTGCTGACATCTATCGCAAGTTCCAACAGCGCCGCCAACCCGGGGGTCAGCGGTCATGTACTGCAGTGGCTCTAGTTGTGTCTCATGGACACGGCAAAGGCCGATGATGTCCAGGCCGCGGCCTGAAGCCAGGAGAGCCTGCAGATTATCCTGTTTGCCCATCACAAGAGGTGATGACTTGCCTGGCAACATACCGCTGCCGTTGCCACTGAAGCCGTTGCCACTGAACTGGCTGTCTCCAAGTCCATTTGGTGACCCATCATCTTTCAGAATGTTGAATTTCATCACCTCGAGGCGAGCCAATGGTTGCTCCCACATCTGCAACAGCTCCGCATAAGCGTATCTGTAATTGGTATGCAGGTCTGACAGCCTCGTGTCAAGTAGTGGATGCGACATCCACCCATCGTCGTCAAAGATGCTCTGATCCTCCAAAATTACCGCGACATGGGTAGGAACCAAAGCTGTCAGGTCCTCTTTTTGAGCATCGTCGTCCGACATAGATGTCCTCCCGCCACCGGAGCCAATCACGGCTGTAGTTCCCCCACCAATGCTACTTCCCGTGCGGGGGGCAATGCTGTTCAGTATCATTTCCGCTGGACTAGACTTTTTCTTTCCTTGTGAAGGTGGCGATGAAGATGTCGCTGTTCCAGTAAATGAGCGGGGCAAATTGGCAGCAAATGCTGACGCAAATCCGGCGTTGCCTTTTTGTTGGATTGGTCGCGAATTTGGAGACTTGGAGAGCATTGTTCCGGCTTCTTGGTCGCTCAACGAAACTTTGTTTCTTGGCGGCGGTGTTTCACCACACGAAAAAGAGTTCGGTCCTGTCTCAGCGTTCCAAGCACCATCGTCTGATGCTTGTGATCTAGCATAGTTGACCGGAGTATGTAGTGTCCCAGGTGTTGTTATGGCAGAGTTGGTAAAGCTCCTGCTGTATATGTTCCATGACGTAGCATCTGCGGGGAAGTAGTCCAGAGAATAAGATGGTGCTTTCAACGGCAACGGTGTCTCTTGCTTCGGTAGGTTTGATTCAGCATACGCGACGCCGTGGTTCGTCGAAGCCTCGCTGAAAATGCACGCAAGCATAGCTAGCATTTGAATGTCAGCCATGCTCTCAAAATGATCAAACAGATCGGCAATGAGGTCCTTGGCCAAGGGATGCTGGCCCCATCTCACTCTACCGAAAAGAGCGTTGTCATGCGACCACGAATCTGCAGATGCATTCGTATCGATATAGCCGACTCGTGAAACAACATCTCGCGCGATGACTAGGATCGAGTCGCATTTTGCGTTGCCTTTCAAGACTTCAAGTGGTATGCCCTTGTGTAGAAGGAGAGCCAGATATAGCCAGATATTTGAAAGATCGGAAAAGCCGAATTTCTCGGCAACGCGCGCATTGTGGTTGCAAACATCTGCTCCGTCTCCAAAAATAGCATACTCTTCAGCGAATTCTCTTTTTGCAGGCAAATCTGCTCGCAGATCATGAATTGAGATGATGTTACGTGCCTTGAAAACGCGGCGCCGGCTTGTTACAGTGCCGGTAGCCGTTCCTATGCCAGTGCCTGTTCCAGTGCCAGTGCCAGCGCCACTGGATCTCACCGAACGGTCTTCACTCCATGCCTTTTTGGGCTGGCGACTCGGACGATACCACATATTCATATTATGGATAGAAGTAGATTCTGAGTCGCTGGAAGAGGATCCGGAGGATGACCGATCTGAATCAGAGTCTGCTGACTGATCATCAGTAGCAGACGCTTCCTCGACATTCTCCCGCTGGCGCGGACTCTGATCATACGATAGACGCCCAAAGCCAGCAAAGAACGGCTCATTTCTTGGTCGGTCTTTGACAGTTTCTCCGGTAGACGAGAACAATGCTCGAAATTTCTCTTCCTTGGTAGGAAAAAAGCAAATGAGCTTACCATCGTTAGAGAACCGGGCGCCACATGTGCGAGGAGGCGGAGGCATTATTGCACGACCATGCGGAGCAATTGTCGTATCAACTTCGCCGGCGTGGGGAAGCTCTTGCGACATTGACGCCGACCCGGCGGCTGCCGAGTCTTCGTCTTCACTCGAGCTGTCATCTGCCAGGCCATCCATGTCATCGTCTAGATCACGCACATTTTTAAAGAACGTGGTGCTCGTTTCCAGGTCCACTTCGCCGAGAAGATAGGTAAATGCGACTTCAAGACAGTTTTGCTTCCGCAGCAAGAACTGATTCGCCAGTTTGTGTATCTCGCGATGCAATCTCCTGTGCGTCTCTTCTGGCATGAATGAAGACTTTTCAATGGTAAATTTGGGCGCCTTGTGTTTGGGATATCCTATGGGAACAACGATTTGGATTTGGATAAAAATCGAGTCGGCGTCGACGCCCCAAGGGCCTGTCAAGGATGCATTGAATGTCAAGCTGTCCATGTCGATATTGTCCCATTTGACCTTGGGAATTTGCGTGCTGACGCGTAGCAGCTCTTCTTGGATGGTATCAGGTCCACCCCACTGGTCTTCTGGGAAGCTATGAGACATGATACCGTCTTTGGACTGTAGCCGACGAAGGTTATCTGTCGAAGCCTTGCGCTTGTTCATTGTTATGCCTTTCATCCACCCAATCGCTGATTGACTGTCTGTAGACTTTTTGTTTGAAAATACCTTGGCTTTCATCGCAGGACCACGCCAAACAGGCCGCGAGTGGCGGTGAAAGGGTATACTTACTCGAGAGCCGGCGTTGACACTACTTCTTTGCTGAGGGTTTCCAGTCATCCTTTGATCACTCATTGTTCCGGTTATGCGCTCCTTGTGCGGTGCATCATCTACCGCTCGGAATGTCTTATAGCTCGCGCCTTTCCGAGTAATCTTGAGACCTTTCCTTGCAGGTCCCCCTTTTTCATGATTGACGGAGCGAAATGTGGAATTGTCGATACAATGTAATCGCAGCTCGTTATCTGTTCCCCATGATACTAATTGGAACTCGCGCTCATCCATACCGGCTTCCGAAACGCCACCACGGCTTCTCCACAAGAATTCTTTGGCTTTGTGGTCTCCGTGGCCAGGGAAGATAGCCACAGGCGCAGGCGAAGTGTCGATTGGAGAATCGTCCGACCAGAGGCGATCGTATAGAAAAAGATCACCTGGCTCATTTTGGGGCATGGCCAGAATACCCCAGCCAAAGGGAGTGTGTCGCGCTCGCCATACGGGATAATCCGTTCGGATGATGTGTTCCGGATCGTCTCCCCCAGTTTCATAGTCCCAGAATTTGATGCTTTTGTCCAAAGAGCAAGTGACAATTCCGGTAGCTCTCGTTCGGTTCCAGTCGATACCGTAGATCTTGGATGTGTGTGCAGTTATTGAGCGTAGGGGCTTCGACGCCTTACGCTCATCCCATATATGGAGCCATCGGTCGTGCGCTGACGCGACGATGTGGGAGTCTTGTCTGTTGTATTTGACCTGCGTCGCGCCGGCGAACCAATCATAGAATGCGAGAACCGGTTGGCGGGGCCGTCGCAGATCCCATGTGTGAACTGAGCCGTCGACTGAGCAAGTCGCAAGAAGATCGGGGTGGTGTGCAGAAAAGTTGACGTCGGTGATGGCTCGGCTATGTCCCTGGAGAGAGTGTTCAATCGGACCGGAGCTTGAGTCCTCCCTCATGTTGAGATTCCATACAAGGGCGCGATGGTTCGCTGTAGAGACGACCCAGTAGTCTCGTGCCGCGAAAGGCGACCATTGCACGTCAACGACGAGCCATGGCATTCCAGGACTGCGGAGTCGACGAGGCGGATTGTATGGAGAATCCAGATCAATTATAGCAAGACCATCGGGGCTGGACATGTTAGCGAAGGCGCAACCCAGCGCGTAGTCAACCACTCACGATGCCAGAGCAATATCTCGACCAGACGGTGAGATTGTCGCCGAGCCTACGAGGCCGTCCACATGGATTGTGCCATCTGCTTCGAAGCTTTCACTATCGAAGGCAGACTTGATGATCCTTCCCTTCTTCGCTTCATCGACTGTTTTGTCGTGGGCAGGCATATTGTCGCGCGGGCGCTCTTGACATGACGCCGATCGCTCAAAATTTGGCGCTCTCAGGTCGCGATATTCCTATGCCATGGCAGGCGAACTGCCCAGCTTGAAGAACGACCTATACGGTCTATAATAGCGAAATCCGGCCGACTCAATTGACGCGCGATGCCCTGTCGCAATTTCGGATGCCAACGTCAGATCGCAGCTGGAAACATCGAAGCAAGATGTTCCTTGGTATTAGTTGGAGCTAGTGACGATTGGTGTGGCGCATGGGAGCATGTTGAGCCACGGTTGCTGAAAGGCACAGAGATAAATTTGTGGCGCATTTGTAAGCGCCAATAACTGCCTCCCCTTGAAAGACCGAAAATACTTCTTTTCGTTTATTTGTTTGTTTCTTCTTTTCCAGCGGTGAGTAATAGATACATTACAATAATTCTTTCAATATGCTTCTTTTTATGCTTGAGCCCCCGTCAGCTGAAAACCGGCATTTGCGTGGCCCAAAACACAGCTGTTCTGCCCCCACGTTTCTGTGATGAGGATCTGGTTGAAGAAATGGGCAGACCAGTCGCCAACCAGTGCGAAATTTCTTTGCGTCGGATTTTGCTTCATTCCCCAAGTGTGAATACCGTAATCTGGTAGCGCGACGTTCTAGAAAGGCCAGGGAAAATTTCAAGGTAAATCACTGTAGATTAGGTGCAAACTTGGCATATGCATGGCTTGCATCCTGAAGCTCAGCTGAATGAGGCGGCCAAAGAGATAATAAGGGGCAGTATCACATTTTCTCGTCTTTCACAACATTGTCAACACAATGTGTCTGGAGCGGACGACTCATTGTCTCTGTTTCCGCATTGAGTCAGAATGCGAGGATGTGGAAGCCCAATTGCGACAAGAGACCCATGCGCAAGGCTTAGCGTGGAATCGGGAGGAAATGTTGCTGCTGAGAAGAAGCGCCAGGACGAAAATAGCAACACAACAGGAAATTGAACCGCCGTGCTTGGCTCATCTGAATCAGCTCTGAGAGACCATTGTAAGCTGAGAGCCATAATATTGCTCTCAGCGCGAAGCCCTTGCTTTGCTCGTGGCCTACACGTAAAACAGTTTTAACCAACTGGCGGGCCACTCCTGGAGACACTGTTGTTCTCTCTCTCCTTACTCCTTGATTCAGAGGAAATTCTACCAAGGTCTTGTACCGTCTCATCATTCGTTAGCCATAATCACCATGCGATTCTTTACTCTCGCTGCTCTTGGCGTGGCCAACGCTATCGGTGCATTTGCTCTCGAGTCGCTTTCCGAGTCTGTGAAAGACTTTCCTCAGTGCTCTTACTCTGGTTTCAAGACGGCTCTTAAAAATGAAGGCTGCGATGTCAAGAGCATTGGAGCGGGAACGTTTGATTGCTTGTGCAAGCATGTGGCTAGCATCACCATCAGTATGAGTTCACCTGAAATAGACGCCAATTGCCAGGCCAGTATGTCTTGATATCATCAATTCCTCAAAATACCGAACATGGCCATTACTAACCTGATTCATAGATTGGGGGACTGCTTTGAGTGGCGTGTGCATACAATGGGGACTGGCTAGCACCACTGCGAGTGACTTTCCCGAAGCCACCAAGGCACTCGCATCCGAGCTTGGCGCGGATGCTGATGCTGGCCCAACTAGTACAGGATCTGCTGCCAGCAGCGGTTCAACTGCAGGAGCGGTTTCCACGTCTTCCTCCAAGGGACCTGCTGCTGTCGCTACCCCAGTCATGGGGCTTCTTGGTGCGGCTGCTCTGGCGGGTATTTTGGTTTGAAAGGCAAAACTAGGCGTGTGGATATGTCGATAGATGGCGCCACAGTACGTGAAAGTGAAATTCATAATCGGGTTTTCTGTCACGAAGTGCTCATTGTGAGATGAACTGATTCTCGGCCCTTTTTCATGACCCCCGAGGCTGTCAGACGTTGCGCGTGATGCCGGCCCTATTAACTTTTAAATCTTGAAAGTCGAAGTTGTTGAGAACAGAACAGTTCGGAAATAGCTCAGGAATTTTGCGGTTCCGTTTCTTATCGTATTCGGGTCTGATCGGCAAGAAATCGTGACTCCACCATCAACGCGACCGGAAATCTCCCAGCCGCATCGCCTCAGCAGCCCCGACTCCCTGCGCCGCAACAACAACTCCACCTGCAGTTTAAAAAGTGAACTGCACATCCTGCAATACGCGCTATACGCGTATAACTGAGATCTAGTGGAGGCCCCGTGCGAACTTCAAGATTTGAACCATATGGTAGTTTGCGTACTTATATCGCTGAATTCCCTTCTCCTCCCTCTTGGTCTTCGCATCTGAAAGGGGGCAACGACACCACCATGACACCCAACGCCAAGAAAATCGAGTACGAGTTCGGCGGACCGTAAGCTCGAACCCCAACCACTGTCGTGCACAGAATACTGACACATTGAAAGACTGGGTGCCGCTGCAATTGTATCTGGCCTGCCGGTGCTTGTGTATGCCTTTTTCTTTGCCTGCAATGACATATCTGGCTGCCCCGCGCCAGCTTTGCTCACCCCCCGCGATCTCACCTGGAATGCGCTCAAGGACCAGATTCCGTGGCCCGAGAACGGCTTTGCTGGATTCATCACTCTGGAAGCTGCTGGCTGGACCTTTGCCTACTATTTCCTAAGTCTGATTTTGTTCCGCGTACTGCCTTCGCAGAAGGTACTCGGCGCAAAACTAAGCGAATCCGGCCGCCCTTTGGGTTATAGCTGTAACGGTGTGGACTGATGCACTCTCTTTGATGCTACTCGTATAGTAACTGAGATTCTCGCAGCCTTCTCTTCTACCCTGGTTCAGGTCACCGCGTGTGCGGTGGGCACCTACGTTTGTGGTGCCGACTTTGTTGTCTGGCGATGGATTGATGAAAACTTTTTGCAGCTGCTCACAGCCAATATTATTCTGTCTTCGGTCATTTCCATCTACGTCTATGCTGCCAGTTTCAGCGTGAAACCTGGCAATAGTCAGCTTCGCGAGCTGGCCAAGGGCGGCCACACCGGAAATCTCATTTACGACTTCTACATTGGCCGCGAGTTGAACCCACGCATCACGCTGCCCATATTTGGCGAAATAGACATCAAGACTTGGCTCGAGATGCGTCCAGGTCTGACCGGATGGCTGCTACTTGACCTTTCCTTTATGGCCAAGCAGTACCGCAACTACGGCTACATCACAGACAGCATGGTTTTTGTGACTGCTATCCAGGGCTATTATGTGCTCGAAGGCCAGTATGCAGAGGCTGGTATTCTTAGCATGATGGACATCATTACTGATGGGCTGGGCTTCATGCTTACCTTTGGTGACATCGTCTGGGTGCCGTTTATTTACTCGATGCAGTGCCGCTATCTGGCTGTTTATCCCACGCAGCTCGGCTGGCCAGGTCTGATTGCACTGAGCAGTGTTTTTGCTATTGGGCTCTATATCTTCCGCGCGTCCAACACGCAAAAGGCCGTCTTTCGCAAGACACCTGAACACCCCAGCGTGGCTGGTCTGTCTTTCCTGCAGACCAAGCGTGGCACCCGCCTCTTGACTTCTGGCTGGTGGGGAGTCTCGCGTCATATCAACTACTTTGGCGACTGGATGCAGTCTCTGCCATTCAGCTTGGCTGCAGGCCTGGCTGGATACGTGATTCTGCCTTCTGGCGCCCTGGCTGCCGCGGATGTCCTGGGTTATAGAATGCTCGATGGCACCGAGGTTGTGCAGAGTGTGGCTAAGGGATGGGGCGTCGTTTTTACCGCATTCCACGCTCTGTATTTTGCTGTTCTCCTGATACATCGCGAGGGCAGAGATGATGCAAACTGTGCTGAAAAGTATGGTGCTGATTGGGAGAAATACAAGTCGGTGGTGCGATGGAAGATTCTTCCTGGTGTCTACTAAATGGGCTCAGATCACTCGTCCAGCAATTCTCCTTCAAATCGAGGCGCAGCAGCTTGATATGCCAAATTACACTTTCTTGGCAAGCCGTTGAAATGAAGTTGGAGATCTTGTTCGATGCAAGCAGGTTGTAACTTTCGAAATATAAACCCAGCTATATGAGACGTCGTGGCTCCATCTCCATCGTGTGCTTTGCCACTCGCCTGTAATGCCACCCTAATCGTAAAACTGATACTGCAGGGCGTCTGTGATCGATCCAGTCCCATGATTCCTCAGCTTTTCGTACTTGAGGTTCAATAATCACCCAAGCGGGGAGGTACTATACTCGTTTAGTGGCGATATGACTGTCTTAGTAAAAAGAAACACAGAGAATTTATACAACGGGATTTGATACTTTCTGCAGACCGCGACTCTGACGAGTAGGGCCAAATCGATTCGCAACTTGGCTCTTCCTACGCGCAGCTATCGAGGTATTGGCGGAAAACAATCTGCTGGAGCAGATCAGGAAAGAGAGTACAAGTAAGGACACAAATCTGATCGTCGTCCTCTAAAGATGAATGGTCCTGTCGCTTCACACAGGATTTTCGGCCGTCCAGTCTAGTCTACGGCGGCTTGCAGCTGCGCAACGCAAATCATGGAAGCGCACACCTAAGACAAAGTCTTCCCTCTGCCAAGTAGCATCATAGCACAGCTCAAGCAACTAGTTGAATTCCTAAAACAACTTTACTTTGCGCTGCTTGCCAGTACTCAGATCAAGTGTTGCATGAATTTGGGTGGCCAAGCCGACACAATCAGAGAATAAGTAATATGTATCTATATGGAAATAGAATCGTTCTTTACCGAATGTTATCTGGAACTAATTAGCCTAATTTTACATGTTTTTCATTGTCTAGTGATTCCAGCAGTCTTCTCCATTGATTCACACGCGAATCGGCACAGAGAGTTATTGCTGAGGTGTAATCCAGCCGTGGCGTCTCTACCAGGCTGCCAGCCACCTTGACAAATTCCATTAATTGATCTTGAGTGGACATGTCGAGCCATTTCCAATGGTTCAGCTCAGAAGACGTAAGAATCGATGTCAAAGTCTTAAGCATGGTTTTGCGATCGAATGTGCCGGCGTGAGCCCTCATCCGCATCATCAGAGGATTCCCATCGAAGGGAAAAGGTAAGAATTCTTTCGACCACTACCCAGCGCATCGAGTTACGAGAGCAGTCTCTGACCTGGTCATCATTGTCCCCAGCCACATCCTTGACATAAACACTGCTCCCACTGGCACTGGTGCCGCCGGGTTTGCGCCCGTCCCACGGTGCAATACGCAGCCACCCCTGAGATGGATGATACTTTCCCTCCATAAAAGTGACCTTGGATAGTAAGATAGGACGGCCGCGATTGAGCTCGTGGCAGTCTGGCTTGCCGCAACGCCCTTCACGTAGCACTAGACGCGTGTCCGGGTCGTCTAGACTGAGGGATGCCATTTCCACAACATTGTCCTGCACCCAGTACCGAAATTTGCGAGCTGTTTGGCGTGATTGTGGGTGCTGTGAGAGAGGCACCGAGGAAGGGCAATGTAATGTTGCACCTGTTGTTGTAGCTGTTGACGACGCCGCTTCTTGCTCTGATTCTGCGTCAATCAGCCATGCTCTATTCACGCCCCCAACTTTCACAATCCACAGATCTCGTAAGTTTGGGAACCAGAGTTTATCAAAATCGACGGCCGGCGGTCTCGGTCCGATGGAAGAGACGGTCATTCCTGACGAAGATGGCACAGAGCCGGCCGACATCATAGCAGCACTGGCCGCTGCCTGGCTCGCCGCAAGGTACGTTGAGTAAAAGTAGGGCAGTTCTACTCTTTTGTCGTCTGGAAAACAATCCCAGAATGCGAGCCGTTCGACTCGCGTGGCAAGCGACTCTAAGGGCCCATTTGAAGGAGCCTCGGTGATGCTTGCATCGCAGACGAAAATATCCCTCCCGAAGTGAACATGAGAAGAATTCCCTGGACCTACAGCCTCATAACCTTTTCGGGACTCAAGTCGCGCTTCGCGGTTGACCTGCGTGACTGGGGGCAGAGGGTATGCCTCTGGTTTGCGGAGGAGATCATCAAGGATGATGACGCGTGGTTCGCTAGCACACCTCCAAATTTTGAGACGCAGCTCTGCGGGTAAGCGTTTGAAGCCCATCACAAGTGAATAATTGCAAGTCGACGACATTGTCGACAAAGTCTTGTCGCTGAATAGTGCACCCTGAGATGCTACTTGTGAAGTCGAGGAGGCAAGGGAGGCATCGTCAGCAGGAAGAAACTTGTCCAGCATGTTTCCGCCTCCTCGAATGAAATTCGTGTCTTGCGGCCTTTGTACTGCTTTTGACAAAAGCACCATGACTTGGGGAATCGAAAGCTTGCAGTAGTAGCAATGGTGATTCCTAGTAGCGGTCGGGATGAGGCTAGCCCCATACTAGTAAAGCAGCGGCCAGCCCTTGAAGATGCCTCTGGTAGTAGATCAGTGCTTCTATCACGTTTCGGTTGTTAAAATATGTGAGGTTCAGGGAATCAGAATCACGGTGAAGAATGCACACCGACGGCAGGAGGGAGTTACCACCTTGTTGGGCTAGTGCGTATGAGGAGATGCGGTCAAGCCGGCCTGGCCAAGAAGGGCATGTACAGTAGCAGGTAACCAAGTTAGCAGTAAACAGCAAATGGCTAGCCTTTCGATGCGGCCGCAGTTACTACGCACACCAACAGTGACAGCGAAACAAACACAGAAAAGCCCAGCAACTCGGCGTGCAGAAGCTTCGTCACAATGCGAGGCCCTGCTCGCACGCGTGCGATTTGGGCCGGACTGTGCGAGGCCATCAGAGACAGAAAGCAGACTAATAATCCCGGTCACTCATACAGGGTCGCAACGCCCCCTACCTCTCTACCATAGTTAGTTGATAGGTTGGCAAACCGCTAGACTAGGCGGCGCTCAGAAACTATGCATGACAAACTCCAGTCTCCAGGATGTGAAGCCATCGCAAGATCCAGGGTTTCTGCCGCGGTCTCTGCCATCAGACCGTCAGACGAGGACAGGATAAGGTGAGTGGATAACTAATAATAACCCTGGTCTACGAAGAAAGCCTTCTAGCAGGGGGGGGGGGACCTTTCAGCGGCTAGATAGTAGCCGAAAGGAAGCGGAAATGGTGCGACTCTTTGTTCCTCTTTGATGGCGGTCCTGCCAATGCAATCGTTCGGGTGGCAATGCAGCGGGCTTATCTGAATGTATTGTAAAGAGGATTCTCTACCGAGTATGGGCTGCACTGGGCTGCTCAAACGAATCATTCCACATCCAGCGTGCTCGCCACGCTGCACCTGCATGCTAACTGACTCGCTATTGCAGTATCCAGCTTCGGGTTACAGTAGCAAATCGCCCATCTCTTGTATCGGCCCAACAATGGCCGCTGCATGTGTTGCACTGAGGAACTGAGCACCGAGACTTTGAGTAGCAAGGAGATGCTTGTTTCACTATACATTGCCAGGCGCGTGCTCTGCCTCTCCTCCATGTTCTGGAAATCTGAGCACTCGCCAGATGCAAATTCAAGGCGAGAGTGACTATTAGTCAGTAGAGGTGCTGGTGCGTAACCCTAACAATGATACTTACCTAGATGTGTCTCACCACCACTAATGCAACTGGTCAGCCGAACACCTCGTTTATTGTCCTCGCCCGCCCCGGCGCATGTCGTACGTGCTGACTGTCTATCCCCTTGAAACCTCCAATCCATCGCTGAGGCGCACTGATGTCGCGACATATGGAGGTTCTGTCGCGGGACAGCTCGCCCAGTCGCCTGGATGCGCATAGTTTGTTTGCTACTTGTTTCGGCCCTCTTTATTGTTTCTGCTGTGGCAGGTGTTTTCCGTCTGGTAACATGACCACGTCTTGAATCTGGGCCCATGATACTAACATTGCCCGGAAAACGGCGTGTGCGATGCGTCGCACAGAGAAATTTAGCCGCGTATTCGATTCTGACTTGGATATATCATCTAAAGGACAACCAGCTGATAGTGAAAACGTTTTGTTTCATGGAGTCGTGCTTTACGACGTTTGAGTTTGCTCTACTTGTATTTAGTTACCCACTGAGCAAATCGTCCCCTTTCTGCTGTGCCGGCGTCTCTTGTTTCCCGATTAGCGCATTCGTCAAATGACTAGAATTATGATGTCTGAAAATCTCTGCTCAGTCGCGGCAATAAGTGCTGAGGCTTGCGGCTCATCAATCGGCTGAAAAGGTAATCAATGCATTTCCCATCTCTGGACTCCTCCAAATCGTACACATCCAAGTCAGTGTGATCTTATGCAGCATGCCCAACCAAGACTTGAGCTTAGCGAGTGTCGGAAAAAACAAAATGCTGCTCCTCATGAGATATCGCCGGCTAGGGTTGAGTGGCAAAGCGGACACTGGGCAATGTGCCCAATGAGCCTGAGGCATGACCAAAAGCATTCGTTCAAGCAAAAAGATGATGAGCGTGAAAATCTGGGCGTGCTACAGTCCTGCTCATCAGGGCGAAGTTGGCAGCCGTGAAAATGCGAGATGCCCACCTGTCTGTCGACCAGGGACTGCTGCGCCCAAGCCTGGGGTGTCTCGGGCGCCTGGTCCACCCGCCTGGACATTGTCAAGACCAGTAACTGCGACGGAGTAGGTCGCGTCCTTGATGTCTACATGCCAACTTTGATCGACGATAGTACACCAACGATGAAACAGCATGCCATGTACAGGGACCGACCTCCAATGAGTCCTCACTCCATGAAATGCTTGCTGGGAGCTATGCACTGAAAACCGTACTACAAACGCCGATTTGCGGTGGCAGCGCCAGCGCCGAACCAGAGTTAGCGCAGCCCAGCGATATCATGACTTCTAATGTATACGTTTGTGAAATCAGACACGAGCTAAAAGCCGGGAGAATTGGCTTTCGCTGGCATGCCGGTAATGAGAGTGGGAGCTCTAGCTGTGCTTTGTAGCAATCATCACCTGCTAAATCTCGAGCCCGGCATCACGACAACATCAGTGATGTCAGTGGGAACAACATTGACGCATAACTGTATTGCACTGTAGTTGGGCTGTTTTCATCGCCGCATATTCCGCTACTCTGGCACGAGAACTGTGGCAGCAGCTCCGATGGTTCTGCACAGAGATGTGTGGTGCCAAGAGCGATACCGGACACAGCCATCTTCTTGGGCGGCCGGCATGAAGAATCACTGGGGAAGAAGTCGAGCTCCAGGTGTAAGGCAGAGCACGGCGAGGAGCGACCACTCGGATCTAGCATCATGGCTGATGGCTGCGCGCTCGATACCTTGAGTCTACCAGAGCGCTGCACAAGATTCTTTCGGATTGAAATTGACTTGCTTTGGAGAAATATGCCAAATTTCATAGAATCTAGCGGAAGAGGAGGTAGCTCAGGGAGAGCAGGAAGGATGCTCACCATTTGCCTTGCCACAATGACTCTGGAATTATGAGGGTCGGCGCAGATGATGCTGCCCGCGTCGCCATCGTTGACCGAGTTCTCGTGGCATCGTACACGCATCTCGATGTAGTATTGTATCCGACCGCGGGCTAGAAACTTGTGTTCCTCCTTATTTGCGCCATCCAATGTAGGTGGCAGATGGGAGTGGCGCTCCCAGGTAGCCTGACTGGCGCAATGGTTGCATGAGTCTTCGAGAAGGTACTGAGGTACAACGAAGCTGAAAGGTATTGAAATCAGCTCGCCGGCTGCTATAGACCCCGGGAAAGGTGAGTCCAATTCCAGGCTACCACTCTCCTGCTCGGCCGTCATATACATCTTCAAGAACCGTGACAGCGCCCGCGTGGGCTTTTGTCTCGACAGCTCCAGCCCTGTCCCAGCGAGGCCGAGGAGAAGGATCTCGGCTTCTTCACAGTATACAGCAGTATTGCTGTGGATTATTGCTCGTCCCGCAATAACTGAACCGGTTGTGTATACTCGAGGTGAATTGTGAAGGCTGTTATCGATGGTGATGTCCACTGGTAGGGGCCCAAGAGGATCGTTCCAGCACTTTGTCGATGGATTGCTAGACATTGACAGCGTAGAATGTTCCAGAACTTTGTACACGGTGTATTCATGAAAATACCTACTGGATTATATGCCCTTTATATCATGCACGAGATAGCTACGGCTTGCTACATTTCAATCACTCGGAAGCAGCCAGAGATGTAATTCATCGCACATTCGCGGTTCAGTTTCTCTGCAAGGAAGCGGTGGGCCGAACTTGTTTGGTGCATGGAGCTAAACGCGACAAGGGCAATGGCGTTCATATGGTAGTTACACTTATAGAAGCAACAAAGAGGCTGCATAGCGTCCAGTTGTACCCCATGGGTATTGGTGAGCACAAGGAAATCTGTAATTAGTCAGCGAAGGCTTTTTCAGCAGAAAGATACTCTGTGGATGGGGGTTGGGACCCGGATGCAGCCCCGAGACGGCATGATGGGGGTTGGGACCCGGATGCAGCCCGCCCTGAAAGAGAGGAACATGCATTAGTAATGAATTTTATTTTATTTTTAATAAAAAGAAAGTAAAAAGCTCTGTTAAAATGTCTCCTTTTATAATAGCTACTAAAAATTGGCACCCAACATAGCTTGTCTACCTGTCTTCTGTCTATCCGTTAAGGTGATCGTTCACTTGATGAGCGATACAATGTGCTGGGGTAATGGATGCAGGATAAAAGTGCGTGTTCCACACAAAACACAGTCAGAAATTCAATGTAAGTATACTATGAATATCAATACGTATGAGTATTCTGAACGGCTACCTGATCCAATTGTATTCTACGTTGCTGACCCGACGGGCCAGACTCCAAAATGCAGTGAGTGATCAAGTTCCCACAGAATGCACGTCATCCTAGGACACCCTATAAGAAGCTTGGGGGAAGCAGAGACTCTAGCGAGCGCATCATCACACAAGGCTTCATTGATCAGGTGCAGACACCTTCTATGGCTAGCGTGCTGACTAGTTGCATGGCTGGGGTGGAAGATGCAGTATGCATGGTGATTGACTTGCTCTGGCTGTGTCCAATCGCCTTCTTTAGATCTCGATTATAGGTTGAATTTCCAAGATGGCTCATTCAACATCGAGACATATGAGTTGTCAGCCACTACTTACTTGCAGACAAACTATGCCTCGACATCTAGCTTGGCGTTGGTCTGTGAATGCTGATACTTGTGAGGGCACTGGATTGAATCATTGATAATAGTCGACGTGGTGGTCGCCTTCCTGCCGCCCTTCACCCGTAGCTTTGAGATGAAACCGAGTCTTAGAAAGCCGGCCTACGGGCTGGCCAAGAGGTATCGTTTCGAAGGCCCAGCCTGGAGATGCCTGCTACTTCGGCTAAGAAAACAATAGGACAGTAGGAGGAGCATCACCTATTGATTATCCCATCCACAACGGATCTTGCTTTATAAAAACAAAGGCAGACTACTTCCAAAATCATTTACCCGCAGCACTGACCCACATGCAACCTTGAAACCGCCAGCGTACGAAGATACTTATCTCAAGTTGGACGTTCTCAATTATAGCAACAGTTTAGCAGGCTACAGTCATCAATCTTGCGCTACAAATTTGAATCCTTGTAGAGTTTTCTGCGCCTCACCTGAAATTATACGGTAGTTATTCAATTTCTCACTGGACGAAAGCATCACAAGTATGTTCTATCGGAAGCTGACGCGCGCTGAATATCTAGCTTCAAGGTCCGTCACGGCCTCTGACATCCCCCTTTCTATAATGATGATGGGCTTTTTGTTGCACCAGAGCCTCACTGAGGTCAATATGGGGTACGTTTCATGGAAGTGCGGATCCCCACTGTGAGCTATTACTCCGATAATTATTCTAGTAGTTCCAACAACCGGTCGGAGACTGCTCCAAGCTCCTCGTTCGACCGCTCAACTCAGAGTATTTCGATTGTGCTCATGCCTTTGCTAGTCTGCCTCATTCGAGTTAGCCAAGCACCCGTGTAGACAGCATTATGCCTAGTAAAGCTTGGCTGTGAGATCCGACTTCGCCTTGTCGATGGGTCCAAGGCTCGGCATTGCGGAGTCAATAATACATTCTAGGTTGAAATCAAGCTTGAAGTGACGTGTCATCGCACTCAAAGCCGTCTTTTCTGTACAGGACTTCTCAGTTACCATTCATCAGCGCATGAACACTCAAATCCTTGTAAAGTGTTGGCGGTCGCCAAGCTGGAGTTGGCCCGTACTGGTAACCTCCGGCTTATCAGACGACAGTTGATGCACGTGAGAATGTTGCATGCTTCCTCACGCTATGAACAGAAACATGGGCATTGAGGCAATTTACTATCTGTGCAACTCATTCCGTGTTCCATAGAAGGACTACCTATGCCCTGGGTCACTCACACAAAGCAGCTCTCTTCGAACAGCACACAAGGCCGCTACATAAATCGAGATGAAGTTTTCAACTAGTAATATTATTGTACGTTCTCATGACCCAATCGAGCTATCGTTTTTCTGATTCATGCTTGAATTTAGACCCTGCTCGCTCTTGCGGGTACCGGAACCGTTGCGGCACCAGCTGCTGACGAGGAGAGTGTTAATCCAGTGGTTGAGACAACTACAGACTCACCATCTGGTTTCGCTTCTATTGAAGAGTCGTTTGACGAGGAGCAGCCCTTCGATCTCTCTGAGCTTCTGCAGGAGTTGTTCCCAGAGCTAGCCGCTCGCGCCAAACCAGGCTGCATGGGCGGCAGCTGGAAAGCATGCCACGACTGGACTCTGAGGCAGTGTCCACTGCGATGCAGTGGCCTGCCTAGACCCCGACATCCTTGTACTCAGAGGCGCATCTTAGGGGCAGGAATCCAAAGCCAGAAAGCTTGTTCTTAACTGGTGAGGTCCCTTTTTCAAAGGGTTATTGCTCCAAACATCGCACAAGTAGACGCCTCAGCTGAACCAGTGTTGAAGAAGGCTATCACTTGCTTGCAGATACATAGATGACAATATAGCATGGCAATACGCCGCTTCGGGCTCAGGACGATGACTATTGGAAATCTATTTTGAAAATATCAGAACCGTCCCTTTGCTTTCATTCTTTCGGTGAATTTCTACTTATCGGTGATTAGTACTTGTTGGTCCCTCAGTCCTGTATTTGATGCGTAAATAGATACATACTTTTAGAGTTGACCGTATTTTCCATGCTTTATACTTATAAACAGAGAAAGGGCCTCTTTTAGGTAGAATCGACAGCATGGGTATGTGTTAGGTGCCAGGTCGTGGTATCGGTTTATCGGCCATAATTTACAAATATTTGGATGACCTTGCTTCATGCAGTTCTGTCACATCTTTTCTGACGAGCTCGCTAATTGTTGCATACCCACATTCAACGACCCCGCTCCTGAGGACCGGCTTTCTAGTTTTCGGATGGCCACTTCGTATGATTAATGCAACATAAGTATGAGTCCCATTATTATTCGAAGCCACTCCTGGGGGGACCATACAAGTTGGGATAGTCTCGCCTGAAGTAGTAGTTGAAATGCACCCCTGTACAAATCTACCAAAACTCTCTTAGAACATGATTGATTAGATGAGATCGACTAGATCACAGCAGGCCGGCTGGCCGCCCTACTTCCAGGCATCATCACCATCGACCCGTTGCTCTGCGTGCAAGTTATTTGCGCTCGACTGTAGTTATACATTCATGGCTTGGAACATGCCAAAGATCCATAGTTATTTCTATTGTTAGCTCCTAAAGATACATCAAGTTAAGTTTTCTGCTATATATCGAGCCAAAAGACTTAGGGTTCAGGTCTGATCCATTCAGGTCTTCAACACGCATGCTGTTGGTCGCTGCAATCAAAGGCTGGTTGCCTAATAAGCGGCGACGCAGCCAACCCAGACCAGGCGCACCCACGTTGTTAAGAATTCCAGCTTCAACCATTTATTCTACTAGGAGAACTACTAGGAGAACTAATCGAATGTCGCCTTGTTGAGAGCAGTCATCGGCGTCATCTCTCCGTAACGTCAAGGCCAGTGCTGGTGCAACAGGCACTAGTCCTTGTGCTATCTACGGGGACTTCTTCTTAAAGAGTTCCCGTGCATCCCGCATTTGCGGATTCAGTTTTTCATAAAGCAATTAAGTTTCACCACTTTGCCTGCTATTACTTGCAACGTATCCTATTGTGACTCAGATATTACAGTTTGGACGAAAAGCCAGACATTAATCATTTCGGCCTATTAACCCTCCACTTCAATGCACAAACGAACCGTTTCGCCACTAATGCATGTCAATGAGCCTCGAAATACGAGGGAGTGACTTCATAACTAGAAACAGAGCCGCTCCCAAGGGATTTGGGGGGTACGCGTCTAGGTATCTATCACTCTGGATAGCTTAGCAATAGAGGACAATATTAAAACAAAGAACGCCACAAGTATCACAATGCCAGAGTACGCCAAGCTCCATCGCAAAACAACAGTAAAGCAGAGAGAATGGGCGCAGATAAGATAAGTTTCCGTTTAGTCAAAGATAGGATACATGTTGAGGTTGAGTGCACGTCGGGCTAGGAGTTCGGATTCGGCCCACGCTGCGCGGGTGACGGCGATCTTGATGGCATGTGTTGCGCGCCATTACCAGGGCTTTGTGAGACGGCCACAAGCCAACCATCTCCACGGGAAGAGCTTTGACCATTCTGTGCATCTAATTGGCCGACGCCCTGCTCAACATCGGATGCGAGGCTCGAAGAAGCCATCGCATCGTCATCGCTGTCCTCACGGTAGGGCTCATACCGCGGCATGGATCGAGATGAATGTGCAAGAGAACGGACAACATCGCCCTTGCAGATAGGGCAAGTCCGGCGCCTAGTTGTTAGCCAAGGAGTACTGTCATCTCATGTTAGTGAAGAATTTGAAGTTACTAGACAAAAGCTTACATGCAATCGGCGTGGAATTCGTGACCGCAGGGAAGGCTCATTACACGGCTAACGCCGTCAACGTACTCTTCCAGGCACACAACACACTCAACTTGCCGTCCCATGTACTTCCGCCATTCAGCAGAGAAGCCACTCGATCCCTTTTCATGCTCATTTCCAGCTCGGTGTCGGGATCCGCTTGAAGCAGTGGGAATGGACGGGCTGGGAACAGGGAGATTATCGCTCTCAGGGACACCAGTGGTCGTACGGGAGCGAGGTCTTGGCCGCGACAGGCTATGCTGAAGCAGAGGGGTAGTCGGCGATGAAGTGGAGGGAGAAGAAGCCTGCGGCGAGATGCTAGGAGTTGTTGCCACAGTGTGATAAGTACGAACTGGTAAGCGCTCCACAACAGATTTTGGAGCTCGCCAGCGTCGACGCCGAATACGTGCTCGCAGGATCAATAAGGCATAGACGACGCTGAGAGTCACGAGAGGACTGATAACAAGAACAAGCAGAGTGTCAAAGAAGGGACTAGTGCCGCTGTTGGGTGTGATGGTGACCCAGAGGCCATGGTGAGGTCCAGGGTTTGGCTCATTGTGTTTAGGGGACTCGGTCTTGCCATCGTCATCTAATGGATCTGGGGCCTCGCTATCCTCAGCTGGGTCTTCATCCCCAAATACTTTCCTGAAGAGGTCCCGGCTCTGACCAAACTTAGACGGTGAGTTATTGTTGGCGTGAGATGCTGTGTCTTTGCCCGAAAGCTTGCTCGCGGGCTTACTTTCTGGCTTGCGGGACCCTGAGCTGACGGTATTGGCCTCGTCACTCGAATGCGACTTATCGACAAGATCTGGGTCGCGCCAGTCTTGCACACCAATGCGAAACTCGTCTTCTACCACCTTGGTTGGCTTCTGCGACTGCCTTTTGGTACCCTTCATTCTGTCGGAGATTTTCTTGTCGATTTCGTTGTCCCATTCATCGACCATTACCCACTCCACTTTCCCATGAGCGGACGGGGACTCAGAATTTGCACGGCGTGAGCTTGTTCCGAAACCGAGCATACGGGAAAGCCAGCTGCGGTCATCCTTGTTCACTGAGGTAAAGTCCTTGGCAGCGCGACGAAAGGGTTTGCTCGCCGTCACTGTCGGTCTGGCCTTGCCTTGAACAGCCGATTTCGTCTTCTCTGCGGACTTCTTCGGGAAAGATTTCACACCCTTCTGCACCTTCAACACTGGATTTCCATCCTCATCGATACTATCCTCAATGAAGCTTCCTGGCTGTGTGAGGGACGACAGAAGTTGGGCCGTGGTTCGCGCGGTGAACACAGACGGGATGGTGACATTTTCTGCATCTTCACCTCTCGCAAACATATTGACCAGTGGACCTCCGCGCTGATTATCGCCAACAATGACGGCAATGGCGCCCCTGCGCTGTGCCCACATGACCTTTTCCAAGAATCCGCAGCCTCCGCGCATTAACAGCACTACCTTGCCCTCAATTTCTGCAGATTCTTGCATGGACTGTATATCGGCATGCGATGATGCCGAAGGGTCCCGTCGCGCGAGAGAACTGCGAAGGGCCTCGTGCAGGTAGTTGTCGGTGCCGTCATCGATAGGGCGTGGGGTTTTGGGTATCCCATCGTCCAATCCGATTTCTTGTCGTAGATTTTTTGCGGCCCTGTTGCTTCTAACGGGTTTGCTTTGCGCAAGCGAATGGTGAGCTACCACTGATTTGATTGACGACTTGAGTATCGCTTGGGGACTGGCGCCGCCTTCCCAGCCGGGTATATCGCTGCAGCCAAGTTCCCCAGGCGATTCCAGGCTATCCTCAGCAAATCCACTGCCGACCCAAAGCTGTCCGCTCAAGCCATGGGGAACCAGCTGAGGGCCGAAGGCGGCAGGTCTCGCAGCAAACGATGTGCTGTTGTCATCTGTCAAGCTGATGGCGGCATTGGGTTGGAAGAGGGAAAATGGCGGGTTGTAGTAAACAAGCCCTAGAATGGACTTTCGAGAACTTGATGGCTTCGGATGAACGATGGTTGACGATCGTGTCGTGGAGAAAACGGCTCGAAAGAAGACAAGGAGGGTGGCGGTAAAGAAGATGAGGAGAATAATGATTCGTGTGGTTCGCATTTTGTCGCTTGCACTTTAGACGGGTATATCGGCGAGTTTGAAAAAGGGTATGGCTAGCTGACGAGGTGACACTCCAGCCACCTCTCACAGCCAGCAAAGGCAGCCGTGCGTAGTTGGCTCTTTCACATCGGCATATGCCGATCGACGTTGAGGATGCAGACGAGAGCAGCGCGGGAGGAGGCAGCCAACAGTCAAGGGTCAGAAGCCGGGCCTAAAACTCTGCCGCAGCTCAGATGCGCATTCGTTCAGCACACAGAGTGATGCAGCGAGGCTGGAAAACGATACGTGGGAGCGAGAACGAGACGAGAGGGTAAAAGCAACAAACGATTATTAGGGAGTGATGAAGTACGCAATGGCGGAGAAGGGAACACCCAAGATAACATGGGGCTTATTATTGCAAGTTGCAGTTGCGGGCTGGCCAGTCAGTGGTGGGAGAGCCTGTAATGGGGGCATCTTGGCACCTCTCAGGAGGTCAGGCCGAGTATCTGCGCCTGAAAATTGTCACAAAATGCGTGGGAGCCCACAGAAAGACAGGCCATCGTGGCCCACTAATAAACCATGGCAATCCAGCGCCGCCGCCACCTTTGGCTTGTGAGGGACTGATCAGTGCCACTGGACGAGACTTGACTAACTAGTGGGATGGATGCATGACGTCGGCAGTGCCCAGGTAGGTATGTAGGTACCTACTTTGCTACTGTAGGTTGTTGTGATTGTTGAGGACTAAGCCTGGATCTTTGAGAGTTGATTTGTACCGCGCAATGATTGTTTTCCGAATAAATCAAGCCATCTCTCGCACACTGCAAAGAACAAGAAGCTGTAAAACCAAGTCCGCAAACCACGCGGGCCGTATATCGCGCACGTAGCACTCATGATACCCCGCGTTTGAAGATTTGCTGTATAGACGCCCCCTCTTTTGACGTAGAGGCTCGGTTATGTTACAGATGTGCATGACATACCTCTCTTGGATCACACCACAGCCCTCGATGCTGTGATTTATAGGGATGTTACAGCGCTCACGTGAAAAATCTCAACACTCAACCTCGTCGTGTGCCGCCTATGCCAAATCCAAGCTACCTCATCTTGCCGCGATCCCAACTTCAGCTTACCACTGATACGAGGAAGCCTGGATAAATCATGGATGAATCCTAGGGGTTTAGAAGGGAAGAATGTCCATGCTCCCGTGCCAGCTAATCAGCAATAGGCATTGAGATAGGGACATGCTCAGCACTGCCATGCAATCAGGGCAAGAGACTTGATCCAGAGAATGAATGCCCAACAGCATCCTCGATAAGTCTCGCTATGGCATACTCCAACAAAACCCAGACAATATCATAAATAGCACATCACCCGTTTCATCTTTTCATGATACTCAATATATCCCTCCCTGAATCACCCGACTGCAGCTTGTTATAAATATGATGCAACATCTCCTCGGCACCAACATCTTCATTTGATCGTTCCTTGCCCACCAAGTCTATAACTTGGCATCGTCAAAGCCTTCTATATCCGCCTTTGGATCATATGAGGCTGAGAAGCGTCTGTCTATTCCTGACGATGCGCCAACATCACCGCGCCCACGGATTTTGGGTGGCGGGGCCGGCCCGATCTCCTCATTTTCTGAATCTCGTAGCGCAGCCTTATTTTCAGCGGGCACGGACGATCTATTCCTGGGTAGCGAGCGATGCCGGTGGCGTCGACGTTCTGCATCTCGGCTTCTCGTTCTTTTGAATCGACAATAACCTCCAGGCGACCTGGATCTATCATCTCTTGAGCTCCTGTGGAGGCGAGATTGGTATTCCACATCGGACGAATGATCCTTGTGTTGCGAACGCCGCCTGCCGTACCGTCGGCTGCCATGGTGCTCGGAGCTCTCGCTTCCATGGTCCGAAGGGGCGCGACCCTCATGTAGCCCTCGTTGATCACCATCTCTATCGTTGTCTTCGTTCTTGAGTATTCTCGCCCCGCGCTTCGCCTTGGCTCGATCACCGCGGTCAGTCTCTTTCTTGTTGTTGTCCTGGTCGGCATCGGCATCTCGCCCCTTTCGCTTCCTGCCGCCCAAGATCGCTTGGATGTCGCCCATATGTCGCTCGCGTAAATCCTTTGTCGAAGGGTTTATCTTCTTTCGCTTGGTCTCCTCGGCACGCTCCAATCTTCTTAAGCGAGCCTTCGACTCCGCGGCCTCCTTGGCCAGAAGGGCTTTGTTGTGGGTGTCGGTGCCTCTAATGATGTTGCGCAGAAATCTTGTATTCGGCTTTGGCATATTTGTAGATCTATCATCTGTTAAAAAGAATATTCTAAAGTGGACTCGCGATTCGGCGTGTTACTTCTTGGAGTTGGAGCCCTTGCCTAGGAAAGCATCGACACCCATGGCAGAGTATTTTATCGAACAGTCAGAAGCCTCCTGGCTCAATAGGCCAGCGACATAGTCGTCCGTGAGAAAGTCTTCGTTTGACATGATTCTAAAGCAGCCCAGAAGAGACTGGTTTACCCTGTAGAGAGTGCAATGTCCGAAAAGGCATGTATTAAAGGAATGTATGTGAATGAATCTTTCAGAGGCGAGGTGGCACTGTTGGCCATTCGAGGTGGGGTACGCACTAACCAAATCAGGTTGCAAGTAAACAGCTCCAAGTCATCGCGACCCTTGGCTTCAACATGCTCTTTCGTCACAAAACTGCCCGGTCGCCTGTTTCGTGAAATTCTACGACACTACATACGCTGAAACTTCGTTCCCATAGCACGAGGCCATGGCGAACTCACCACGCAAGACGGCAGCCAAAGCACAGGATGTGCTAATGGCTCTGACACGACATCGAGCGCAGCAGGAAATCTCTATCATCAAGTTGATCCAGCCTATTACAAACTATGCAGCGCATGAGCCGAGACAGAGATCTTCAGATGTATCTAACTCATATCTGGACGGGCCGACACCAGCAAGCCTGGAAGCCGACTTGGCGCATTACAGCGAGCTCTTTTCCAAATTGCGATTCTCTTACGTAGAACAAGTCACGAAGGAGAAATTTATACGCGCCATTGTGGGAGATCCGCCACTTATCGTCAGCATGCGGGAGAATACCGAGTTGGAAAAGCATAACATGGAGGCAAAAGTTGAGCTAAAGAATCTCAAGCTGGACGTTGCGAGCATGATAGAGGATTTGGAGCGCAAAGCCCGCGAGCTCAGCCAGAAATACGAAAACATCCAGCTAGCAACAGCTAGATTGGGCGGAATTCCCATGAAGCTACATGATCTTCGCGCGCAAGTCGCGGTACTGAAGTCATCCAGGGCCACAGCAGACTCGAATCCCGATATGAATCTGCCACTTACCAAGACGAGACAGCTTGTGTCGCGTCGGCAAGCAGAGCAGCAAGAAATCACGCGTGAGCTGGAAGGTCTTCAGTCGAAATTCCCTCGTAAGAGAAAGGAGGCTGAGCGACTCGAGGCTGAGCTGGGTCCGCTGGAGACGAAGCGACAGAACAGCAGGGTAGCGGCGCGCGAGGCAAAGCGAAGGAAAGAAGCCACACTGGGCGGCGTCGGCGACGATCTCGAGCAACGAGCACGATGGTGGCGAGCCAGCGAGAGCATACTGAGGCAGCTCCTGGACACCAAAAGCTAACGGAATACATGTGGCTATGAGTGCAAACTTCTGTTTGTTTCGACACTGGCCAGCAGCGTGCTCAGGATGGTTCGGGGGCCCGTCTATGACAACGAATCGCGCGTGCTTGCAATTGAACGACGTTTCAGCCCCACGAATTGGCTTTAAGTGGGAGTTATGGTACTCAGGATTGTTTAGATGTATATTAAACCGCTTTGAATAGAAAGTGCGGCGAGATTAAAATTCGGCTACTATTCTTTTCTGTAATTGTGCCTTGTATATAATATCTACGTCTATAGGAGTGAGAGTGCTAACGCAAAAGTGGTAAACCTGCCCCGACGATCTTTTAGTTGCTAATTAACTGATACTAATAAATCATGGTGGCTGCGCTCGTAACAGAGGACGAGTCACCAACATCTCCAAACAAGACCCTGTCACAAGCGGTCTGCGGGGGGCACGCCTTCAAGGTTCTGAAACGGGTCAGCTCGTCGCAAAAGATGGCGTCGTGCGAGGCAATAATAGTCCGAATCCGAGTTGCGGAAAACACGTGCGAGCGGGATACGTGAGCAACTCGCGGATTGGTTCTTCATTGGGGTATCTTGGCCAAGTCGTGGGCAATTTATTTCGCCAGTATTAATATGCATGCTAAGCATGCCAAGGCTTGTCCTGACAACATAATTTCAGACATTGATGCTGCAGGATGAACCCAAGACGTTTCCCAGTTTACACTGCCCAGTGGTGGAAGCAATTAATTGTACTCCGTAGATGATGGTGCACTAAATAGAGGAATGGCTTGTGAGCTGAGCATCGGGGTCTTGGCTTAAAGAATACGCGTAATACGCGCACTGTTCTGTAGCTTTGGTATTTCGCAGGTGGACTTGCGGAAAGCAAAGGGGGGGGGGGGGGTGGATTTAAAACGGCGTTTTCCCGTAGGTACAACTACTAAAAACAGATGGCGAATTTGTCTTCCGCTCGGAAACTCCACAGCTATGTCGGTCCCGAGGACGACTGGAGACAGGCAGAAAACAACGGGCGACGCCAACCCCGCCGTGCCCACTATCATGGCCGAACAGCAAATTTGTCTGCAGTCTTCTGGGAGCTGCTTGCGATGACCGTTCTGCGATGGACCATCACGAGCTCCCGACGAAAGACACGATTTGCGTTTGCACCCTTGGTGGACGGGATTTTAGACTTTGGTCCGATTTCCAATGGGTACGCTGCCGAGACGGCGCCTGAGGGCCGACCGTTGAAGTAATGTTGTAGAGGGGCCGCCACCAAAACTGAAATCTGCAGAGCTTTTTTGGCTTCTCCGTGGCCGCGGGGATGCAGCTACGGAGCACCCGTGTATCGAATAAAGATTTTTAAGAATCTTACTTTCTGCTGTGGCCATGTGCGGGCACGTGTGAGGAGGTGCAGGGAGAAATTGTTCAAGGAAGTCGGCATTCGGGAATTGACGGTTGTACCTCCTACACTGCGCCGGGGAAATATGAAGACCAGTGAAATAATGTCACTAGCTGTCCATCGCACTGATGAGTGCTGAGTGCACTGGTAAAGGTATCTGTCCTCGAGTGTTGCTCTATCCATACCGTGTTATTATCACGGCCTGCGCCGAAGATCTGCGATCTTTACCAACCAGCACATATTAGACCCATAGCAAGCACTACCCAACTCCAGCCTCACGACTATTATTAGCGGCTCTGACTAAAGATTCCCAAGTCTCGCTCGAAGTATTATTGTATTAAAAAAAGCGCTGTAATAGTACTGTTAGCGGGGAAGAAACGATCGCCAAGTACCGTCGGCAGTGCTTCTTCTTCCCAGAAACCTTCAAACTCTCCAGAATAACCGGACCAGAAAGTGCAAATGGTGTATAATTATCGAGACAGCGGTGAATTTGAAGGTAGCCCGAAAGTCCGAACCATACCAGAGGCAATAGGCTCTGCTTGACACCACAGGCACAAATTCCAGACGGATATCTCATCGCTGTCGGCCATCGGAATCGATGCACGGAAGCAACTCCCTCTAATAAGTAGTCTCGCCTCATTTTTTAGAGTTTGAATTGAGAATGTGTGCAAGACCACACGATAGGCATTGAGTGGGTAAAGTAGCGGCAATTGTGCTACCCCCATGTGGCAAAAATCAGGCCTAGTTAGGATCATGATCGCCCTAGTGAAAGGATGCGAAAGAGCGAAAGAGAGGGTAGCCCGAGTTTTTCCTTGCTTGGGCTGGCTAGCGTTCGAAAAGATCGCCAGCGAACATGACAGAGAATACTACATCGATACTCGGCCTCTCACCCGCACGCCATGATTCCTCCATCATTACCGGTGGTCAAGACCAATAAGACCCACGCGTGCAGCGGAAGGCTTTACAGTCAAATTTAATTGACGTGTGTAGGATCTTTGTAAGTTACAGCCATCCGTGCCCCAGGCCATTTATTACTGCTTATGAAGCAAAACCTGCATATCGAACTCGGCAGAGCCAAGCCTGTTGAGAGACCAGAGACCAGCTGCCACCAATAAAGTGTCGCGGAGTACTGCAAGGTAGATAGACAGTGCATGCTGATTTTGCCTCGAAGAAGTCTTCCCATACTCCCCCCCCCACGTAGGCACACTGGTGGTGGGCATATGCCCTCGGGTGTTTCCCGGACATCATCGTGTTGGTGGATGGTGGCGCCACCGATGCGAGCTGACCTTGTCAAGCTCGTCAAGTGAGATAGACATGTGATAATATATCCGTCTCTGCAAGCGTGTGAAGCGAAAGGCTTAGAAACCGGGCGAGATACATGGCTGCCTCGTTTACGCGAGCGAGTGGGCAGAGTATCGCAGCCGCTGGGCCAAGAAAATTACACAAGGCTGTTGTTTGTCAGATGTAATAAACTGGGGCGTGCATGCAAATCGTTGACTTGTGATGTTGAGAGAGCCAGCCTTGCATAGAATGGTGTCATGCTGTGGCGGGTGACTCTCGCGCTCCCGCATATGTTCGAATTGGCAGCCATGTCATCCCTTCCATTGTTCATAGCCTTTATTACAGATGGCCAAGGTCGGTCGTTCGAAAGACTGTCTCACCCCCGCCATCAGCTTCGAACAAATAGAGTTGTGGCAACATGTCATTCTAGTACCGGTACGTTTTTGGCAACAGTACCAATAAACTGCTAACTAACTGGTTAGAGCCACGAAAACTCGTTTTTGCAAAATTTTCAGTCCTGTTTTAGCCCTTGCTTCGTTCTTCTTGTCCTACCTGCGGGGGAATGTTACGTTGAAGCCTTTTATTAGCGCGCTTTGTCATCTCGGTAGTCCAATGCCAGACGCACGAACGAGGCTGACAAAAAACTGATTTAGCCTGATCAACCGCCAACCAAATCAGGCAACCTGGGTGGTTCTTGTTTTCCCATGTCTCATTCTGTTTCCCTGTGTGGTCTAGCCCATCAAATCTGCGCAGCGCCCCCTCTTCTAAACTTTGGGTTCATCTCAGCATCCTTTCCGGGGCACTAAAGTTTCATCTTGGCCTTGTGGGTTTCCTGTTCGCCGGGCTGATTGCAAATGCTTTCTAATAAGTCTTGACTACACATGTGGGCTCCCAAGCCACACGTCTCGATGCGTCGCAAGCTCCTCAGCTCGGCAATTTTTTGCCAGAAAGGCTCATTTGCAGCAGTGGACGTTCCACCGTCAGCGACCCTAACTATCAGTACACGCCATTGTTCATCATTCCACTGGTTTCAACGATTGTTTTTGAATTGCAAACGTTCAGGGCCTACGTCGAACACGAGTGTCACTGCTAAGTCCTGACTAGCTGTAGAAGCTATAGCATAAACGTGCCCACCTGGGTTTTGCTTGGCCAAGTTATTCAGTCTACCAGTATGACTTGGGCGACTGACGGCTTCGGTACTTCGGAGAGTCGGTGTAATTGGTTGAATTCTATAATCGCACTGCAAATCAGGGTAACAAAAAGCCCGACATATGCAAAACCCAGAAACGAAAACCATTGCCATGCCTCCAACCCCGGGTTCCGTTGAGTAACATCAGATAGCCTACCTCGACGCCATTTTCTTACAGTAATGCATCAAAACTCCGTGTCTCGTTATACGAAATAACAAGCCATGCACAGCTGCTCCTTCGAGTAGACCCTAGCCCTGGCAGCATAATTGCACTTGCCAAAAAAAAAAATGAGAGTGCTCAGCTCATTCGGCGTATGGCTGGCGGTGACCTTTCCCGGCTCTAATCTATAGTCTCATGTTGTCATTATCAAAGCCAGCATAAATCATCGGGTCCGACATGCCCATCATGACATCTGGGTTAACGTAGGATAAAATATCCGGTTTGATTGTGCCAAAATCCGCATCAATGGCGTCCTGATTCATCATCACGAGGTTCTGCAAAGAGCTCGGCTGCTGCATGAATGGCATAGATATCGTATTTGAGGGCTCTTGCTGCTGCTGCTGTTGTTGCTGCTGCTGTTGTTGCTGCTGCTGCATCTGTCGAGCTTTGGGAACCCCGGCCCAGGAAGAAGAAAAGTCTGGCATTGATGATGATTGTGTGGAAAACATCGCGCCGGCGTCAAGCTCGATTGGTGTCGTGCTAAACTCAAAGTCGCTACCACTGGCAAAGCTCTGTGGAGACAGAGACAGGGTATTGTGGCTTCCAAAGGCCATCTTGCGGTAGTCTTGTTCCACATCGGAATGATCCAGGTCGGAAGAAGATGCTCGGTCGGTACGCGTGTAGGCCGAAGATTCGCCTTCTCTTGTAGCGGTAGTGGCAGAGTGGGAGCTGGAAGCCTCGTGTTCGTGAGGCTGTTGCTCTTCGAGCTGACGGGCGAGTTCAGCCATGCTGGTCTCATCCTCTGGAAATACTGAGTGAGCAGGGAGATCGATGTCGCAATTAGGACGGATGCATCCAAGCTTCTGGGCAATATTGTGTACAACTGGCTGGCCACGTTCGTTGACGTCTGGCTCGCCGAGATCCCAGGGTTGGGAGGTGCGGACCATGGAGTAAAGCTTATGGATGGTGGCAATCAGAGTGAGCTGCGTGCTCTCGAGAACTTCGGCGTAGCTAAATGACATCAGGTTGGTGATTGTTGAGATTGAGCGAGGCGTGAGTTGACGTACCCTCTGGGCAACTGCTTGTACTCCATCTTCTTTCGAATGCCAGCAGTGCAGACAAGTCCATCGTCCTTGCAACGTTTACAAGGAAACTCGCCGTCGCACTTTATTGGATTGAGTCAGTGCCGGCACAATCAAAGTCAATGTACAGCTACCAGGGGGGCATACCTTGGTCTTCTTCATCCGACAGCGCTCACAGGCCTTCCATACTCTCTTGTGGCGGCCGTCCATACCAGCGGCGCCAGCGATGATATCATGGTGATGAGCGGCAGATGCGGTGTTGGCACGCTTGGAAGCGCGATGGGCTGGCTTTGTGGCTTTTGCAGTGATCTTTTTCACTTTGCCGTCTTCCGCTGGGGGGGAAGGAAGGTTGGGGGAGCCCATTGCAGGAGTGCACTTTGCGTTGATATGTAGGTGACTGTTATGGGTTCGAGTTGGAGCGGTGCAGGATCCAACATGCATAAATGTCGCTGGTAGGAGAGTGTGATGACTGTCAACGATTGGGGAGGGGGGAAATAAAACAAAGTATACGGGAGGTATTATGTGTAAGTCCGAGACGGTGGAGGGAAGCGCTGGGTTTAAGGAGGATGGGATTGGTGTATGGGTGTCCGCTTAATAATAGAGACGGAAGGGTGAAATAGCAACTGAGAGTTCAATGACTTCACCAGGGGGGGTGCAAGGCGCGATCGGTTGATCAGATTGGGGTGCTTTATAATTGAATTTTTCCCGTATACGCACAGGAAGCCGAATCGCCATTGAGACGCACCCGCCTGCTCAGAGGGGGGGGAGGGACAGAGTCTCCGTTGAGGACGGGTGGACCTGTCAGTGACGGCAGGGGGGTGTCGTTAGCCGCGTCGGCCAGGACCTATGTCCGAGAGTGCGACCAGCCAGACGGGGGACCGGGGGCTTCGTCCACGGTAGCGCCCAGCAGTTACCGGTTGCCAGCATGCTGTTCACTATTAGGTACTTAGTAACAAATACCTAGGTGCTGGTCCTAGGTCCCAAGCAAAATTTTAGCCCTCATTCTTTCTCCCTCTATTTACCCAGAGGCACCTAGACGGTTGTGGCAGCAAGGCTGTAACCGTAACTGGTAGGTCATCTCCTGATGGTTCTACCCTCACCTAAGTGAGATATGCTACTTAGGGCTTCGTAACATATCTTAGAGGCGAACTTTTCATTATGGGAGAGCTGACTATATGAAAATGGGATAGAGTCTGCCACAAAACACCCCCCATGGCGCTAGGTTGGCACGGTAGGTGTCTAAGCATTTACAGTACACAGTGGTACCGTCCAGCGCACATACAGCGCCAGCCAACATACCTAGGTACCTACCTGGGTACCTTAGGTAGGTTTTCCTCCACTGTAACTGAACAGTGGATGGCATTCTGGAAGGACGCCTGTGGAGCCCCTCTGGAGAAATCCCCTGCCGCAACTTGGCAAGCCCTGTAATTCACCAGCCATGTCTTGTTGGGCGCCGCGTGATGGTTACCCTTATTAGGCTATCAATATCAGCACATCGCTGTTAAGAAAAGTCCGCATGGCTTTCTGCGCGGACTTTAGGCCTTTTCCAAGTCGACTGATAATGACTGAGCTGTGTGATATGCCGCTTCTGTTCAAGGTGTAGTTCGGGGTTTTCTTACAATCGTGCCACGTATCCATCCAATTTAGGGTTACAACCGCCGCTTTCACGCGAGATGAAATCATAGTTAAGTAGCCTCCTGCCCGATCAATTACAACGTCTACTTCACACTATCAACTCTCGTTTCGTCATCTTGAATCGCTTCGCGCGTACTCCAAACGCAACGTCATGGTAGGATCGCCTTTTGTGGCACGGCGGGAATAGTCTTCGAGTCGCCGCAGGCAAGATTTCTTCCTGATTTCGGTTTTTTTTTTTCATGACTTAACAACTGTCCAAGGCGCTATTTACATGGCATTGGCCCTCGTAATGAAGCACATCGTCTTTTGGCGTTGCAGAACCCCCGCGCAGGGTTGAGGCGTCATGCTCCGAGCCAACAGTGTTGGCGCCAGCTAACTTTCAGCTCTGTATTAATATAAGTGGCCCTATATTTTCATATATACAAATAACTGGTCAGCGATTTTTCACTTCCTCTTCGACCGTCTCCCTCCTCTTTCCGCCTGCTTCACGTCATGGACCGGACGAGTCAACAAAATTCTACTGTCCTTCTAGTTCTGCCCACTAGGTGGGCCATTTACTGTAAGCGGGCGAAAGAAGATGATTCATCGGACATGTCTCCAACTTACACTAGTTATTTGTAAACAGTGGATGCTTCCAAGCAATAGTCTGCCTGATTCCAAAGCAACACGCACACACGAACTGATATTTCACGACCCTCTCCAGTATTGACATAATTTGCATGCATAACTGTGTCTGACGTATCTTTACGGTGCAATCTCGTCGGCTAATTTCTCCGGGATCAACGAAAAATGGACTGCAAAGCCACCTACGTATTCAAGTAGACCTCGAAACATCATCTCACTCATTTTGACAGTTACTGCTATTCTATTAATGATCGTGGCTTCTGCTCCAGTCGCTTGCCAGACTTGGGGATGCTTTTGCCCCGACCAGAAATGCAGTCGATGTGCCCCTGCACTGTAAAAGTCTGCTTCACTCTATATCAAACTGATGGGTTAGTCAATGCAACGCTACGCAATCAGCGCCACGGCATATGCAGTGCTTATCGTCGAGCAGTATGATGCATGGGTGTGCCACAGCACCGGTATCATAACTTTGTGCCAGAGCTAAGAAACGTCAAGGGCTAGGATAGTTGACGACGTCTTTCTGCTAATTGACCACTAGAAAGGCGGAGTAAAAGCAATTTCAGCCTACCAGACACACTACGGGCATGCGCCGAAAGTTTAATCACAAATATCTTATTTTACAAAAATTGTCAAAATACATCACTTGTTGATTAAGGATGGTGGTCCCTAGTGAGGCGATAGTTGTCGAGGTTTTTCCCAGTAGGTGACGGGTTAATTTAGGTATACGTATTAGATTGCGAAAAAGAACAAAACTGCTTACTAGTCGTCAATCAGCAGAAAAGGGTCATCAATTGTCCCGACCTACAAACAGCGGGCTAGATGGCCGACTTCCCAGCCCTGTGAAGCTATTAGGATCCGTTGTGCCCAAGGCTTATGAAATGCTGGTTATAGCCACTCCATCTGTCCACTCATCCGGCCCGAAATGCACGGTGCTTCCTGAGCCCCGAGACCGACTGCCGCTTTCAATCCCGCGGCCCCGCGGACATTTACATCGTGGATGTTTCGTCGATTAGCTGCTGTCCAGCCTTTCATGGGTGACTTGATGGCTTGCCACGAGAACTTTCACTCCTTCTTTCGACGTCGTGATGCATTTACCGCTCAAGCATTCGGACTATTCGCTAGTCGCACCAATGTGGTGCGCAGCTTCTTTCTGCATGTAGCTTCTAGGTTTTCCCTCGAATGCAAGAAAGCGTCGCCAAGGTGCAAATTTCCACCTTTCTTCTCCAGCATGTTGCATTAATATTCGAATCGATTACCGATCGACAAAATACATATCCCAATAAGCGATTCTAGATGTCCGGAACGGCAAGGCTCGGTAGTCGCAACAATTCGGATCTCGACGTATATGGATGCATATGGACGTCTAAACGTAATAAGAGTGGCATAGCACTGTCTTCCGACTCTGCGATATGCGTTTTGTTTAGCACTCATTCTCGTCAAGAAGCTGGGATAACTAGTGTGTTGAACTACGGCCACGGGCATTAGCCGCCAAGCCCGCATAGCGATGGTTCTCATCCTGTGGCGTGGCTGCGTACCATGGTTCAGCGTCGGGCAGGGTTTGCATGTCGCCTCAAAATAGGAGAATGGACAGACAAAACCAAAGCCGGGGATCTTTCTTCCAAGTCCACGAAATCCCCCCACCCACTCACTACACGGTCGGTGAACCGCCGAGAAGCGGGAAATCGATTCCGCCTTAGAAAGTCCGGCCAGGACATCCATTTTTGTTTCCGTGCCCAACGCCGGTTGGCCGGATTAGAACTGTACAGATGACGTCCATCACAACAAAGCGCCGTTTCACTTTTCGACTCTACAGCGGGTGACATCGCATCGCCGGTGCTCCCCTCGCCTCACACATGCACGTGGCGCATGTCCAAATTTCAAGGGAATCACGTCGTAAAATATGCTTTCTTTTTCAACAGCCCCTCCTTTCACTGATTTTTATACCGACATACTCACTCAGTCTTCATTCAGGCACGCGGACTACTTAGTGTGCTACACGTCACGAGTTTTTCCGAAGTTATGCTTGAAGTTCGTCCGCGCGATTCGCGCCTCGCAGCTCCGCACTTCTATCATGGGTGCGCAAGGCACGCCAGTGCGGCGGCCTAGCACAAAATTGCTCTGAAACATGCTTATTAGAGATCAGTTCAAACAAGCTCTGGATACAATGTGGTGGTTTCTCCGTCACTTCATGGGTTTGATTCGCCCTTTAGCCAACTCTGCGCGAGCTGCAATATGCAGCATTAGGCCGCAATACTTAGGGATCTCAATTTTGTAAACAGGTCCGTCGCTTAGACTCTTTCACTAAACGCCATTCGCGTTAAATCTCTAACAACGCGCTTTAATTCTTCCTATGGTAGAGATGCTCATTGAAACACTTGACGGGGATGCTAACTTGCCTGGCTTGTCCGAGAATCCTGCTAGACAGACCAACTTGGATTGCTATAGGGACCGACTCTAGAATATGTTATCACTAATCAATGTACTACCCAAGATACTCGGTCCAGGTAGTAACGTGAGTTGGTCCGCTTGGTAAGACTCTAAAAGAATCATCTATGTCGAGCCTTTGTGATCCGCACCTCAATACCACGAACTGGAAAAGTTATGTTCCCTTGTCGTCGATACCGTTACTTTTTCTCCCTGGCAAGAGGTAGGTAGAAAGTTGATGAATCATCATTGATATATGGACTCGTTGGCAAACAATAAAGCAAGAAGACCCAATCAAAAAGTCAAATCTCTTTCCGCCGTCCTCGCCGTCCGCACCGTCCGTTGCTGACACCGACACCGAGGCCGCCAAGAGCCCGACGGGTTGCAGCCGACCCCTGTAGGTGAATTTACGGCGCATTGACAACATTTTCTTCCTCCTAGATTTCTTGTTTTTCCTTGCTTTCCTGTTGATCGGCCGCGTCGAATAGCAAATCAAGTGTCATGTATTTGAGAGGTCAACTGCCAACGCCTTCCCCCTCCACTCCTCACAGAAGAAAGAGGCTTTCCTGGCATAGAATAACGGTAACTGAAGGTATGTCCTTTTTTTCATCCTTCGCCGTGTCTTTTGATTCGGCATCTTATTTCAAAACATTGGCTGGTAGATACACTTTTTAACAGAGACAGTCCGATAACGTACAGCCCATCGTGTCGACTACTTTCAACAGTATAACAATACCTCATGTTTCTCAATCGATTGCTTTTACTTGCAATGCGAGTTTCGGCTTCCGGGAACTGCTGAATGGCAGCCATAACATCCACGCACAGTCCGCGGGATCCACAACAAACGATTTTGAGGCCCAGATTTTACTTATTACTGTCACCCGCCATCTAAACTGTACTCCGTACCTATTAGGTAGTTACCAGCAGGCTGATGATACATCTCCACAGAAGAATAGGAAACCTAGTCCGTACAGTCCTGGCGTAAACGGAAGACCTGCACACTAAAAGTGGCTAACTAAATGATTAGTTAGCTAGCGTGCAATGTTATTGGCAAAGGCTTATTACCCTCGTGCCCTCTTATTAGTGTGCACTATGGCCATGTCGGTCGCCAGCGCCGCGCCAGGCGCCACATAAAAACACTAATTTCAGACTTGCCGGATGCAACATTTTGCTTCTCTTATTCTCGATCGATATCCTTTCTGGCTTTTCAGCCCAACGCGCGCTAGCAGTCATTGCATGGTAGGTACAATGAGACGTCGTCTCACCATAATTGTAGCGTAGTACACGACACCTTCATGACGCACATTTCGTCTCATTCAGAATCTGCCGGATTATATAATTCTTCGCTATGAATTTGTCATGGCAGTCTAGCGCCGGCAATTTACCGTACTAGCAGACTACACATCGCTGAAAGCAAAGAACGGAGGGTAGTCCTGCTCACAGACTCCCCACGCCCAGACCGAACTCATCGAATAAATCATGGGAATGCAATATTTCAGACCATAGTTGGCCGTGCCGAACATTTTTGGATCCTTGCGTTTCAGTTCCTCAACTGCCTGAAACTCAACGAGCGACAAGAAATGCTCACGTCTTTCTCCTCGTGGTAAAGCCCTGTATGAACGTGTCAGCAGATTGCTGTGATGATGTCGACCATTCGAAAATTCACTTACAGTGCATTCCCCAACACTCCATGGCACAATGCTGGTTCTTTGCGCAGCAGACCTTTTGCCCAGGTAATCTCGATCCCCTTCGCAATTGCCCTGTCGAAAGCAACACTTAGGTGAGGATAGTAGGGTCGTAACGCTTGTAGACTAATCACAAAGCCTGGGGCGCCGTGGCAAAATTGGACAACATCGGATTCCGTCTCACCCTCGCCCATGAACTTTGGCCAATTTCCATCATCGAATTGAAGGGCCAGAAGTCGGAGCAGATGCGGCTCGAGTTCAGGTGCCAATTCTGGTAGGCACAGTACCAATTGCGTAATTATCCCAATATCTCCATGAACAGCACCAACAAACCGCCGGTTTGCCCATACCCAGCTATCCTGGCCGTCGTTGTTGGCTTCCATGATACGAGCGGCGACGGCCTTCATCTGCGCATCTAGCCTTGCCTTGCTCGTGGGCACCCAATGGCGAACCAATCTGAGTAGGAACAGAACACCCGCTCTTCCATACAGGATTTCGTTGGCGAGTGGCTGGTCTGCCCTCAAAGACGGACCAGCTGCGCCAATAGTGCTGGTAACAAAACGCTCCACGTCGTTCTCTTCTCCCGACAAGCAGGCAGTCAAGGCCTCTCTGCCGAGCTTTTCACTTATGAGACCACATTCAATGTCTTGTTCCAGCCCGGTGACATCTGAGTCAATTATCATGTAGCGCTCGGCTAGTTGGCGAAGGTTTTCGCCGTTCACTTGCACGTCGGGGTGCAGCTCGGACAGCTGAAGAAACATGTACGGAATACCAGTAAACCCAGCAAAAATTCCTATCAGCTGCTCTTTCTCAAAAGTGGCCGGTACTTTAATTTTGTCAACAAACTCCTTCAGGGCGATTTGGAAAAGTTCCTTCGGGGTCTTCGACAGCGCCTGAAGCGGCTGGTCGTTTGGCATGTATCTCAGCTCATCAGCCATGGTTAAAAGGACACTCGGGTGTTGTAGAAGGCGAAGTTGATTGATTTCGTATTGAAAAATGGCGATACCTGGACTATAACGTCTCATAATCTCATGGTTGCAAGAAATTGTTGAATTATATTGACACCGTACCCTATTCGCGGAACAACCCCGCCATCTAACAGTCAGCCTCACGAGTCTGTCAGGCAAGATGGTCACACTCCGGGATCCGCTCGGCGGAGAGTCAGCTGCCACAGATTGGTACAACCCTGTCATTCCAGCTGAGGTCAGCTGAGACTGACTGGTTGAGAAGCTGAAGAGTATGGAGAGAAGTTGGTAGGTAAGACGTTACTCCCGGTGGCAGGCCAAGAGAGCAGAGCTGTCAGGTCGATCGATCGCATCACTCAGAGGCTGAGGCCCGGTAGGTACAGCTCGCCAAGTATCAGACTGTATTGTTACAAAGTACATCGTCTGCGAGCACGGAACAACTGCAGTAAGGTATAGCTGGCTGGCTTCATGGCCAGGGATGTACACCTTCCTTCAGATGCAGTCAGTGTGTCGCCGGGCTCCAGGACAGCGAGAGCCAGAAACATAGGTGCAGAGTCTAATAGCAGTTGCATATACGTGCTGTCTATTTGGTTTATATCTTCTAATAAATGTGACATACGCCGCACATGCTGCTGCAATTAGGTCACCGTTCGTGGATGAACTCCAGAGGTTGCCCCGCAGTATGTCCGTCTGCGGACGCACCATAAGTTGGTGTCTTGCCCTTTTTAATCCACTGAGCAATCCCGGCTGATAGACTTTGCTCGCATTTCCGGACATCTCATGATCTGCGACGGTCGGCACCGATAGAGTCTAGAGAGCTCGGTCTGGTTGGCTTCGGCTTTTGTGGATGGGGAATTGGTGTTGTATAATGAACGCAGCACGAGAGTCGACTTGAGATGTCCAGCCAGTGCGCTAGTTATCGCTGGGTCTCGTCTGCTCTAGAGAGCTTACAGAAGAGGAATTGAACACTGATCTGATTGTGAGTGGCTTTTGTAACAGACCACTTGAAGCTGCTTTATCTTTTGAAAAGGTGGCATACTTGAGAGTTAAAAGCCGGCTTCTCGCAAGAGTGTTTAATTTTGATCCATTGACGAAGAAGGTAGCAAGATACAGTTTATCACGCTCCTTTCCGCGAGGAAAGTCGATATCCAGTTACTGCCCGGATGAGCGGATTTTGATATCTTTTTACCGCATACTTCTCAACAGAGCTGAGGGCAATAATGGGAGAATGTATCGCTTGTAAAATGATCCCCGTCAACTTCCTCTAGAGTGGCTCGATGAGCGAGCACCGTTTGCCAGACACTCGTGAGAACAAACCATGCCGGATGTTGTTCAAGCGCGAAGCTGAGGGTCACACAGCCTAGTCACAATACTGTGAATGTAATCCGTCATAATGTCAAGCCTATGAGTCTAGGCTTATCAAGATACATTCTAATTCTCGCTCAACTGACACACCTTCCCGGTACATCGCGGTTCATGGGAAAGGCCTGCTCCATTCTCAGTCGCAGAGGAACACCATTGTTTGGCAGGTTAACAAACGCGTTATGTTGCACATAATTTCCCTCGCAGCAAAGCTCGGTTACTTGAGTGACACAGAAGGCCTGGTGTAGTCGACAAGCCGAGAGCAATCATGGCAAGCCTCGATCCAGAGGATGGCTTGAAAGATCACTCTGCAGTTCACCCCCTTTTACACAAAATCGTACCGACTTGTCCGAGTGCACTGTGGGAATGAGGGCGAGTCGGCAGAATATCCCCGTGGATGTTTGGATTTTCCCGAAGAAGAGATTTCTACCGATATCCTAGCCCTCTTGAACAACATCGCTGTAACTATATAAAACTACAGTTCTTAACCCCATTGATCCGTTTGCCGATGCACTGCACCCCCAGAGCTACCACTCTTGCCGTTTGCCTGTCTCAGAAGTGAAAATTCTGCTCTCACCTGCGGCTCACATTTCTCTCCGAAACTGATTCTCCAATTCAGATCAAAATTAGTCTGTTTTTTCCGATAGCCCATTTTCATTCACACTGCTGACTCTTCCTTCTCAGCCCTCACTTCGCCATTTCATTGAAGATTGAAATTGTTCTACACAATAGCATTTTCCCAAGGCATGTATTCCTTGTATTCGCTCTTCTTTGGTAATAGAAATAAATGCTAACCTCTCAGACAAGATTTCATTAGATCCTTTCCAGAATGAGATACCATCGCACTTCCAAGGGGCTCTGGGCGTTCCTCGTCCTGTCCTGCTTCGCCGTCCTGTCCCGCTGCTTCCGCAATGGAGATCATGAATCGGTGTTGAGACCCTTCCATCGCGCTTCAATCATCAATCGTGCTATTTTCGGCTCGGCTGCAACGACTACGGATGATGAATATGACTCTCCGGCTGCGTATGACTTCTCCAACATGGATACTACCACCGTATCTACGGCTAATTGTAAGAAAACCTTCGCATTTTTTCGTGGAGCTTTCCAATTTAACTAGAGTCAGACCCTCCCCCGACTGCTACACTCGGTGGTGGCGCCGGCGACCTCTCCTCGAGCCCTTCTTTGACCCTCGACCGGCATTCATCTACCGCCACTACCAAACCCAGATCTCCTGGAATGAGCAACGGCCCTGAGGTAGAATCTACATCTACTGCTGTCTCTCAAGAGTCTTCGAATGGAGAAACATTGTCATCATCGACCACTTCGATGTCTGATACAAGCCACGACCCAGTTTCGCAAACAGAGGCACATCTAGACGAGACTGTCACTATCACGGTGACAAACTTCGTCTCTAGCAGTTCAAAGCCTACAGAAATCAGCTATCCAGCTTCTACCTCGAATATACAGAATCCTGTCACCTCTTCTAGCTCGGTAGCTTCAGATGGCGCCATCTCGGTCATCACAATCACGTCCCTACACACCATCACATTGTCCATCAGTCATAATTCTTCTTCGGCACAGCAAACCACTCTGCAGCTGTCAACATCACCTGGGAATGTGACATCGACTGCCGGAACCATATCCAGCCAGAATTCTGCCTCTATGGGTCCTGTCACGTCTGCCGGAGTCAGCATTATTACCATAATGCGAACGGAAACCTACACACGCATGTCAAATACCACTGCAGATGCAACTGGCCAAGCTACGTCGAAGGAAGTCGCAACATCCACCATAGATTGGCTCACTCCTATTTCACGCATTCCCCCCTTTTCCGCCTCTTTCAACTTGTCATCTGTGCCAGGACCAGTGATCAGCTCGCAGGTCAGTGGCGCAGCTACTTCACTCCAATCAACATCTCCATCGAACACCACCCGCACAGTGTTTGAAAATATCACTGTCACCCTGAGCGAGTTCCCAGATTCTGGATCGCGCGAGACTGGAGCCACTAGCACAGCATTGCCAACAATTCCAGCGAGCAGTAACGTTACAGAGTTTGTTTCAAGCACACATTTTATCAGCACTCTGTTTCCTGTGCCGTCTTCGACTGCAAACCTCAGCTCTATAAAAGCTACGGCCAATGTTACTAATGCCGGGTCGCCCAGTATGAATATCTCTACAGAGGTGATAACCATCACCGTGTATCCAACGATTTTGGAGACTGGAGACCCTACCGATGTGACTTCGGCGATAACTCTTCACAGTAACAGCACTACGACTGTGGCTGTGACCACCCTTCCCCTGAGCAACGTCAGCTCCTCAACTCTTGCCACTCCAGAAGGTCGTACAACTGCGAGCAGCGGCCTTTTAAATACTGGAAGTGCAGGTAGTTGGAGTACTAATCTTCCAACAGCTTTGGCAAACTCTAGTGTCATTGGAACACCACGAAATACAACCACCGCACAGTCTTCGACCGACTACACTCAGCCAACGTATGTTAATACTACATGTGAGCACACCGACACCACTTCTCAGCCTGCCGCCACAGCTGGCACTGGCGCTGGAAACTTGTCTAGCTCTATAGGCACCAGCTTGAATGGTAAGAGTCATCTGACTTCCAGGCCAGCAGAGTTAGCTAACGTTCGGTACCAGGAACGAAGACAAATTTCCTTTCCTCGACATTCAAGACCACAGTCTCACGAACACACTCAGTTGAGGATGATGGCGCCTCGGCTTATCCTTCGGCGTCGGGGAAGAGACTGCCTGGCAGCCCTAGCTATCCATGGGGAGGAAGTGGGCCTCTCCATCGTCTTCAAGAGCCCGATTTTTGATGTGCTGATCGAACTGCGCGACATTGTGGGTCGCGCTGAATCTCCAAACAAATCGTGTGTTGGAATCTGTATGAAGAATTGACTACGTCTTAGCTGTCACATTTGCTTAATATCACTGAGAATCGAGACTCGGCTAGCTTGATTAAAACAGCGACCAATTCTTAGATTACGAAGCTGCCAAAAAAAGAAAACTCTCTAGCAGCGAGGTGTCGCGTGCTAGACCAATATGCGTAGTCCATTACCTTATGTCAGCGACCCTCAACCAAGGGATTGTGTCACCAGTGTGCGGGGCAGCAGCCAGCCATATCCGCCTCTTCCGGCGCTGTACTCATCTGTAGCACAGTCCTGTGTTGCCGCCCTCCCTCCAGTCTTGCCATTCAACTTGTCTCTCTCAATGTCACCATTGATGGTGCCGGTTTCCATCGCGACTCTTTTTTCATCAAACTAGATCTCAACGGTTGATATAATTCGATACGATGTTGTTCAAGCCACTTGCGCTTGCGGCCGTTGCCACTGCGTTCGTCATCGTCCCAGAAATGTCCGCGCATGACGAAAACATTTTCAAGGCGTTGCCTATCGAGAACCATGGCGGCAAATTACCGTACGGTATTCCGAATTCGGCCTTTGATCAGAGCATTTCCGTTCCTTGTGGCGACTGCAGGGGTAGAAACACACAATTGCGCCTCGATTTCACTGTCGAGGACGAGATGAAACTATTGCTAAATGGATTCGAGTTATATCCGAATGCTGATCCATGGAGCGGCGATTTACAGGCTTTTTCTGTTAACGGCCACAGGAAGCCAAAGAGTCAGAAGCTGGGCTACAGCCTCGCTGTGTACCCACAAGCCGTCGCAAAGGAGGATAACATGGAGCTGATCGAGGTTGATCTGAAAATCATTGAAGTCGGCACGCGATTTGTGAGTCGCGTTCCCACTCTCAGGGTCGAGCTTATCAAAGCCCCTGGTGGAAGTCTCGCCATGTCGACTGTGCAACTCGATCAGCCGATTGAAACACTATGCACCACACTCTGGTGTCGCGCAAAGGAACTATTAGGGAAGTTGTGGGCGCAGGCTCAGGGAATGAAGGGTTGTAGCAAGGCGGCCACCCCGGAGCTGGACTCCGATGGCGAGGGCATGATATTACCTGATGTCGACCTACCTCAGAAGGAACATACACCCGAGGTTGCCGAGCCAACCATGCCCTCTCAGGAGGATTGGCGTCATCTAATGAAGAGCGTCGCTGGACATATCATCATGCCCATATTCATGGGAGTCACAACCGGCGTCGCTGTCGCATTGTACGTATTGGCTCATTTCGCGCTGTCTCAGTCGCGTACTAACTTAGCCAGCCTCGCACTATGCATTCAAAGTATGGCCAGGCGCCTCAGAAGCTTTGTTCGTGGGAAGCGAAACAGCGAGCAACACAGCGAATTCTACAAGGCGGCGCATGACGAACAAGCCACCACGGCGGAGAAGGCACAGCTCATGGCATAGCGCGGCTCAATTCCACTGTATAGTCCAGGTGCCGTGGTCGCATAGCTTTCAAATTTGTGCCTCGTCGTAACTTGAGGCGGCTTCGGTCCATTATCTACATCGATCGAAGAAGTCTCTAGGTCCGCTGTAGGAGTCTAACCTGGTGCGATCCGGATCTACTTGGTTGGTGTATTTTCCGGTATTCCGCCTGCGTCTTGCGGCTGCTTTCCTACTGATATATTATTTTTATTGCCCGTTTTATGCTGCCTTTACTATCCATACGTGCGAACTTGCCTGGACTTTACTTGCCTTCTCGTATTTCTTCGGCGGGAGGGTTAGTCTGCACGTGCCTGCATCAGTGCCCACCGTGTAAAGCTACGTGTCTGGATCGCCGTAGGCAAGTCTGTCCACCCCGGACACAGCATAACAAAAGCGTAGGTAACATTCATCAGAAGCCAACAGAATACAGAACAATCAGCCACGGCAAGACAGTACTTCTGTGAGTAGCTATCAACTCAACAAAATTGGAGGCCTACACAAGGCCACTGCTACCCTACATGCTACATCCTCAGAATCCAAATTCGAAGGGAAGCGGGCTTAGTGACGAATGGCAGCTTCTGGTCGATATTCTAAACAGTCTCGGAATACTGAGAACGAGAAGAGTGGCATACATGGTACTGATATTTCTTCTTTGAAGCAGGTGCAGCAATGTCCCGACCAACTCCAGTGAGACGTTTTGGCCAGGTCATTCGTCTCAGGAAAGAGTGCGTGAAGGATTACAAGGCTTGCCATGCGAACGCCTGGCCAGAGGTCTTGAAGCAGATCAAGGACAGTAAAGTCGAAGACTGTAAGTCATTTTGGGGAGCACAACGTCGATTACCCGATCCAAGAGCAAAACCCTCTACCGAGTAGCGGGTAGTCCACCGACGCTCGATTTGCCTGTAGGATTCAGGCTAATCACACATATAATTTGTACATTTATCAAGACTCCATCTGGTATGACGACAAAAATGGACTCTTGTTTGCCTCGATGAAGTACGTCGGGACGGATTTCGAGGGCGACATGCGTCGCATGGCGGAGAACCCAAAAGTGCGTGAATGGTGGAAGATGACGGATAGTTACCAAGAGAGCTTGGTAGACGGTGCCGTGAGCTCTGAGACGGGGGAGTGGTGGATGAACCTCGAAGAAGTGTTTTACTTAGCCTGACTTATTGAGCAAAACAGAGGCGCCTAATAAGTAGAAACGAAATGGACCAGAAAGCCCAATGAGTACCAGATGGCTGCCGTTTCAATGAATGTGCACGGTCCTATTTAGTCAAACGATCAATCGCCAAGGGCAAAATTGAAATATAATTAGACGGAAAGCCCTCGTGTTTGCTCCTGCGTCCTCCGAAAGACTGCTTTTTGGCAGCCAATGGCTGTCACGGCCCCAGTGCATGGCCAAAGATGTACCAATCCGGCCAACGCCTTAATGGAGGCAATGAACAGGAAGCGGCACGGCATGTTAATATATCGGAGAACGAATTTGATGAATACATGTCACTCGCTCTGTCAAGAGCCTTTTCCAAGCTTATCTTGGTTGTCACGTGCTATTAAAGGATGCCGCACTGGCAAGCGCGAACTGCAGCTAAATTATGGCAACGACGGCGGTGTCGCTTGACCGATGATTGAATAATAACAACAACAATAAAAATCATGAAAGAGGGCGAATGGTGCCAGCAAAACGACTGAGCAAGTCCGAGTTGGACCCAGTTGTAAGGAGTGGTGCTACGTCCTTTTGGATATTTGTACATGCAGGAACAAGCCGGACAAGACGCTAGTGTTTTGGATTTGGCCGTTGTGAGCAGGGGGGGAGGGGGATTTGCGACATTGACCCAATTGGACTGAACAGCTGGCAGGCCCTCGAGCCTTAAAATAGAGTAAAAAAACGGATCAGTGGCGCACTTAAAAAATCGTACTGGTTGACTGGTAAGGTCAATGATAATCCTTTAATTCGGGTCTGTGCCACAGCTGCTGGGGAAGCCAGGCCATTGTTACGGAGATCCGCGACAGGACACTACCTATGCGTAGTGCTTGGGTGTCGGGAGCTCAACCTGCGACTGGACAGCGTCCCGGGTCCGTCTCAACTTGGAACAAGCCACGGCGTTGCAGATGGAGGAGCATCATGCCACCCAGCGCCTTCCTGTCTCTCTGACCCCGCCGAGGAGTATGCAATTTATCAGAGAGACGAACAGCTCTGAGAATGTGGTGGTGGCACAGGATAATATACGTACCTAGGTAGAAGACCCCTCACATCTGTGCTTATCCCTCTGTGTTTCCGGACCGCTTGGTACCAGAGGTAGGTGTGACAAGGGCTAAACTGACCGCTTATTATGGTAAAATGTGAATGGAACAGCGATCGAAGGTGTTTTGCCTCTCGGATCAAGCTTGTTGCGGAAACAATGCAATGCAAATAGAACGGGGAGGAGAATAAGACGGCAAAATGAAATAATGCAAATAATGCAATAATACAGGGTGTCCTGCCTGTCTGCCTGTCTAACTAGTTGCTTTTGCCCCTCCCCCTCAACGCGAAACAAGCTGCAGGTCAGTTTTCTGTCATGCTGCCGAGACTACCTACCTATCTTGGAGTAGTGGTATAGCAGCATCAATAAATTAAATAAGAATTTATAATGACAGACTGGTGAACCTGCGCCTCTTAAGTACCTGGAAATATGTTTTCAGTTATGTGGCTTCTCTGATTTGTCGGTCTTGCTTGTCACAGTAATAAAGTAGCTATAGTCCGTAGTCTGCCGATTTATTTCACAGGCCTTACACCAAGCCTTTCAAGGCTCAAGCAGATCGACCCCTGACAAACCCATGGCCCGCAACCCGCAGTTTTTGTTGGTTGGTTTGCACGCGTCTTATTAGACTCTTGGCTTCTTGCCTGGAGCCCCTGCAACCATGGCCCCATGGCCCCTTGGCGTTCCTCGCCCAATGGAGTATTATTTGCCCAGCGGGATCGCGGGATCGCTTCGCAGCATTTGTGGAATTGCGAATTGCAGTGCCCTGCCTGCACCCTTTCTTCCCTTTCTCCTGGTGCCTTGTTGTGTAGCTATCGTTAGACCGTGTCGTCGTGTCTCCGGGGCAAGCTAAATGACAGGGTGACCTAAGGCCCTCAGTTTCCTGGGCTCATCCTGCATTGGCCCCCCCCCCTGAAGCAGCAGTGGCCATCTATATCCAGCCTTTTATTTCCACTTGTTTAATGCTTAATTCCTTTCTTCTCTTCTCTCTCTGCCGGCCAGTCTGTAATTCTCCTCTTTTTGGTGCACATCCCGCCAGGCCGCTGGTTATCGTTCTCGCAGAGGGCTGTGCGCCATATCCAAGAAAGCGACAATACAGGTGGTGCCACTCTCCAACGCCAGTGAACGGAGCCTACCTCCTGCCTACCTACATACTTTACTTACTACCTGCTTTCCATGTTCCATGACTGAGCTGGCTCCTCGTCCTTTCATTTACTCCAGATCATTCGTTTCTTGCACTGCATAGCTTGCCGCTCTTTCTCCAACGCTCCTTTCCTACTCCATTGTCTTCTTTCAATCGTTTTCCTCCCTTTTTTGGGGCATCGTACTTGCCTAGCCCATTCTTTCTACCTGCCACCGCTGCCATCTACATACGCCTTTTCCCGCCATTCATTTTCCCATCGCCAGCAGCCTCGTGCTCACTCGGTACTCATCTTCCACTGCTTTCCCTCACGCAGACACAGGTTCCTCTGTACAGCGCATCTTTCGCCTCCCAACCGCTGCAGCATCGTTAGTATGCAGCGATAGCTATACTTGTGTGAAGTTGCACTACTTCGTTGGTCAAGCGGGCGCCAGAATCAGACGCGTGTGTGCATTGATAGTGGGCGAACAGATTCGCTGTTGCACTCGCGGAAACGGCCGCCAGCCCCTCGGGCTCTTTTCAACTTTGCCTAGAACCGCATTCTCCACGAAGTTGGAAAACCTTTATTGCCTCCTGCTGCGGCGCGCAGACGGAACCAGCTGATAACCTCAGTCTCTAATTTTCCGAGAGCGAGCCTCCCGCACCCGGCAGGTGAGCCTTCCCAATCTTAGCACCATGTTTCACTGACTCCCCACCGCCGTTGAACACTCCCAGATAAGGATGTTCTTAATTATCGTCTCGCTGCCCCCCTACAATACGATGATCGTGCACTTGTATCATTACACTAACTAGTGCAACTACACAGACAAACAACAGCCTCCAAACTAGCGCTGTCCTCCGCGGTGCCACGGACACTGCAGTTGTGTTTGTTCTCACGTCGAAACTCAACTTGCGCTGCAGGCTGTATCACTCATCTGTACCAAGACTACGAAACGCCCTCCATACTGTTTAGGATATCGCGGCAAGCCAGATGGGTGATAGGTATCATGGCAGCAGAATGGATTCACCAGCGGTAGAACCTGGCTCCGTTGCCAGAGCACGCATGCAGGCTGAGCAGCGGCAGCAAAGACAGACACAAGATCCCACACCAATGTATCCTGACGCAGCGGGCACAGCAGAGTTGACACCATCCCCCGCTTCCAGAAATCCCAGGCAGAAAGGTATAGCACAGCATGACGGCGGTCCTGGGAAGATAATCTCCAGACCGACCCCGATGCCTCAATTTTCGGCCCCCGAGACCCCATCTCCGACCGGGAATACCGCATCTCCTGGTTCATACCGGCCTCCTGCCAACAGGCCTCCGAAAGCACCTCAGAGACCCCCTCGACCCAGCCGGATTCCTTCCATGGTTGACCAAGCTCGCCTCCAAGAGCCCACCCCTTTGTTCATTTCTCCCGTGCGGACCGCCAAAAGCCCACAGGAAAGCATTTATAGCCAGGTTTCCCCCAGCTCACAGTACTCCTCTGTACAGCATTCGCCCAGCGCTGGCTACCTAACGGAGCTTCCTTCAAGCAATCCTATGAGCCCGGCGAGCCAGCAGAAAAAAGGTGTCATTCTTGGTCCTCCCCCTTCTAGTCGGAGAGGCGCGTCGTCTTTCTACTCGAACGCCTCGTTTGTCTCTCCCATCATTGAGGAGACCCCGTATTCACGGTCTCACGGCTCATACGCTTCTAGTGCTGCCATGCCAGAGAACTGGGGCTCTGGCGCAGGAAACAACCGCAGCACAAATGTGGAAACATTTTATGAAGAATCCGTGACGGATGCCAGCCCGGAGTCTATCTATGGAGACTTCGGTGATGAAAGACGACTGGTCCAACCAGTCGAGCTCGATTCTGCCGCAATTCCGGTCACCGTCTCGAATCAGCAGCAGGCTGCCACTACGAACCGGGCCCAAGGAGTGGCAGTCAACGATAAGAGCACATCTTGGAATGTCCTGGGTACTGCGAGACGAATGTCAGGACAGCCTCTGGGAGCAGCCGGTGATCAACCCGGCAGGGAAGACATCATCCAGGCATACGCTGCAGCAAGTTCTGGGACTACCGCTGATTTCCGCTTTGCCTCAAACCCGTCAGTAAACAATACTCGCAGCCCAGCCGTGAAACGAGGACTTCGTATCGACATGGATGCAGTGAGGGAGGCTGAATCACGCGGTAGCCTTACTAGCTTACCAGATCTTATCCGAAGAGCAACCAAACTTGCTGCCATGATCGACAAAGGCAAGCGACCCACCAGTCGAATGGACAATCTGAGCGATCTCCTCGGCGAGAAGCAATCAAGCTCAGATGGACGTGGGGATACTCGAGGTGAGCTGTTCTCTTCATTGTCGTGCTTCTGCTGACCCGCTAACGTAACCTATTCAGGTGGGCGTCCGGCTTCTGGGCTTTCCGATATGCTTGCAGCATTTCCGCCACCAGTATCGACACCTCAATTCAACAACGGACCAAATCGATCCTCGTGGCTCGGACAGGGTGGCTGGCCATTAAGGTCTGGGCCCAAAACTGGCACAGAGAAAGCAAAGAAGAGTGTTAAATCCAAACGCCATTGCTGTGGGCTGCCGCTCTGGGCAGTCATTGTGGCCACGATCCTACTTCTCTGCATCATCGTTGCGGCTATTGTCGTGCCCCTTGAGCTTTTTGTATTCAACAAGAGTGGCTCAGCAAGCGACAACTCTGGAATTGACAAGTGCCGGAAAGATCTCACTTGTCTCAACGGCGGCACCAACGTCATTTCTAGCGGAACCTGCTCTTGCATATGCAGTGGAGGTTTCACTGGCCCTGACTGCGCCACTGCCGGATCAGTTGGGTGCACGACAACCGATATTGTTTCTATAGACAGGAGGTCGACGATAAAGAACGTGACTCTTGGTCAATCGATTCCAAGGCTTATTGCCGAGGCAAACTCTACCTTTTCCGTCCCACTATCAGGCACTGCGATACTGGCCAAGATCAACGCTAACGGTCTCTCCTGCATTGCGCAAAATTCACTTGTTACGTTCAATGGTCGTTCTTCTCAAACTACTTCAAAAACGCAGGCAATCCCGAAAACGAGGAGGGCCTCGCGACAAGCTCAAGCTAAATGGGCCGCACAAATAAGCAACGACTTTGGATCCGACGCCACACTTTCTAACCCACGACTGGGTAGCCTAGAAACTGCGACAGGCACTATGCATGCTCGTACCAATGAAAAAGAGCCCTTCAATGCTACGGACACTGTTATTGACTTCTGTCGGGTTTCAGTACTCTTTGTTCTCCAGGAGCAAGGTGTGAACACTGCGCAAGATGCGCAGAGCGACGTGCAGGCTTTTCTCACGAAAATCACGGCAGCGGACGCCGTCAACGGTCCGAAACTTACCCCAAAACAAGCTTCTAATATCACTATTGGTAATGGCAGTTCCATAAACCTCGTCGATTTTCAAATCGACCTGGGAAATGGACTGGTTGGGGGAATAGGAGCCAAGGTGGGGTGAGTGCGAATAGCAGATGTGGCCGCCGAATCTGGCCCGTATTACGATGCGATTACAAATTCAAATGGAGGGAAGGACTCTTGTATAAGGATTGTAATGTACTGTTTAATTTTGTTTTTGCCATGACCTGTTTATAGCCGCGCAAGCGATGACAGCACCGGCGTTGAGTTGCTCCTGACTAGATACCATATTACATCTGCTGAAGAATCCAGAAGATAGCCTTCTCACCGCGCAATACTTTCAATCAAGCAAGTTCAAATCATGCGCGAGACCTCAGTCTCAGCGCCCAATCTTGTGATGTCTTCTTGTGGCTTGTGCAACACAAACCGCTCGTTGACTGCATGATGTCTAAGTTGTTACGCTTTTTTCTCTTCAATTCTATCTATTCGTAGTAATTTACATTCTGAAGACGCCGAATTTGGTATCACCTGCCTTGACTTCGTTCCTACCGGCCATAGCAGCCTGGAGACCTAGTCCGAGGTAATGTCTGGTGTGCTGCGGGGGAATGATACCGTCATCCTATTTCAACAAAATTAGTGCATGCTCGACAAAAATAAATATGGTGGCTGTGAAGTTCAAGTTCGGTACTTACCCAAAGCCGAGCGGAAGAGAAGGTTGCATCGCTCTCGCGATCGATTCTGGCTCGGAGTTCGGGGTCGGCCTTTTGTCCAACAGTTTCCATGACAGCAGTCAATTGCTCACCACCCATAACACCGACACGAGCATTCGGCCACATCCAAAGGAATCTCGGGCTGTATGCGCGGCCGCACATGCCGTAGTTGCCCGCGCCGTAGCTGCCGCCGACAACAACAGTGAACTTGGGCACGTCGGCGCAGGCGACAGCGGTAACAAGCTTGGCGCCGTGCTTGGCAATACCCTCACGCTCGGAAGCAGAGCCGACCATGAAGCCAGAAATATTTTGCAGGAACACGAGAGGAATGCCACGCTGCGTGCAGAGCTCAACAAAGTGAGCACCCTTGATAGCGGAGGAGGCAAAGAGAATGCCGTCGTTGGCGACGATGCCGATTTTCTGACCATAAACCTCGGCAAAACCGGTTACCAGGGTAGTGCCGTAGTCTCTTTTAAACTCGGAGAATGCGGAGCCGTCAACGATGCGTGCAATAACTTCACGAATGGGCATTGGCTTGCGCAAGTTGGTCGTGGCGATGCCGAGGAGTTCTTTCGGGTCGTAAAGGGGCTCAGAAAATGTCTTGGCAGGCGGATTCGTAGCGGCGGAGCGTTCGGGCCAGTTCAGGTTGCTGATGCTGCGTCTGGCGAGAACGATAGCGTGAGCATCGTCGACGGCCAGGTAGTCGGTTACACCAGAGACGGAAGAGTGCATCTTACCACCACCGAGGTCTTCGTGGCTGACAACTTCTCCGGTAGCAGCCTTGACGAGAGGAGGGCCAGCGAGGAAGATATGGCCCTGTTCCTGGACAATGATGCTTTCGTCGCTCATTGCGGGTACATAGGCACCGCCTGCTGTGCAAGGACCCATGACTACGGCGATCTGGGGTATGCCTTGGGAGCTCATGCGCGCCTGGTTATAAAAGATCCGGCCAAAGTGGTCGCGATCGGGAAAAACGTCAGCCTGGTGAGGCAGATTGGCACCACCGCTGTCGACGAGGTAAATACAGCTAATAAGGGATGGGGAGTGTTAGCGGACTTGAAACGATCGAGGACATGCGATGCCTGGCACGAAGTTCCCACTTACGGGAGCTTGTTTTCTTGAGCAACGGCCTGAGCACGAAGATGCTTTTTAACAGTAATGGGGTAGTATGTGCCGCCCTTGACAGTGCTGTCGTTGGCGACAATGACGCAGGTGACGCCCTCGACGACACCTACACCGGTGATGATGCCACCAGCGGGGACCTCCGCCTCGGGATACAGCTCGTAGCCAGCCATTGGCGACAGCTCCATGAACGTTGTGCCAGGGTCAATGAGTGCGGTGACTCTGTCGCGGGGCAGCATCTTCTTGCGAGCGAGATGCTTGGCGCGTGCCTTTTCCGAGCCGCCCAGCTGGATCTTGGTGGAGAGGTCCTGCATCTGTGTCATGACCTCGGCCATTTGCTTCTGGTTCTCCTTGTACTCGTCTGATGAGGTGTCGACATTACTCTGGATTCGCGAAATGGCGGCTGCCTGGTGCGGCGAGCTGAGATTGGCGACGCTGCGCAGTTGGCGGTTGACTCTGGCGGCGGCGGGTTGGCGGCCGAGCTGACGGCTCAGGCGCATCGCCTGTTGTGAAGGTCGCGAGAAGGACATTGTTTGTGCTGCGATGGTAGAGGAAGAACGATAGTTGCAGTCGTAGATAAGTGGTTCCCCGCAGAGAGCTCTTGTACTTGGGTAATTTACCTGTTCTGCCTTTGCGGTTTCTGGAAGATTTGAGCCGAGCGAGGGAGAGAAATTGTAAGTAATGTTTCGCAAACAAACGGGGACTTAAGCCGAGCCTATCGCGACCGCGAAACCTGGGGTAGCCGGCCGCCGCATCAAGCCGCATCAAGCCGACACGTGAGCCACTGAACGCACTCGGGCCCCTAGAATCCGGGGAACTGGCACTGTTTGCTGGTCCCGCGGCCTGGGTCTATAAACTCTTCTCTCTGCATCCCCTTACCGCTTTCAATGTCTATCGATATCTCCTTTGGAAGCTGAGTATTTTCCTTGACGCAGAAACCGACCGTCCGAATTTACAATGTCCAGCTTGAAGGCCTTCAGAGTCCTGGCGCGCCCTGTCGCCAGGCAATTGTGTCCCGCCATCACAGTAACCTCGATGCCGTCCCGTTTGCACTCGTCCAAGCACCCTAATGGCTTCAAGCCGCCTGCCACGGAGGATCTCGAGGAGCTCCGTGAGCGTGTACAAGAATTCACGCGACGTGAGATTTCAGAGGAAGTCGCCGCGCACACGGACAAGTCCAACGCCTTCCCGAACGAGATGTGGCAGAAGCTCGGCGAGGCGGGCTTCCTGGGCATCACGGCCGACGAGGACGTCGGCGGATTAGGCTTGGGCTACCAAGCGCACTGCATCGTCATGGAGGAGCTATCACGCGCGTCCGGATCGATCGCGCTGAGCTACGCTGCGCATTCCCAGCTCTGCGTCAACCAGCTGCAACTTAACGGCTCACCGGAACAGAAAGAAAAATATCTGCCCGGTCTGATAGCTGGTACCAGCATTGGTGGTCTGGCAATGTCCGAGTCGGGCTCCGGTAGCGACGTCGTCAGCATGCGCACGACCGCCAGAGAAGTTGATGGCGGCTACGTTCTGAACGGCTCCAAGATGTGGATTACCAATGGCCCCGATGCCAATGTCATTGTCGTCTACGCCAAGACGGAGCCCGAGAAGGCTTCCAAGGGTATTACTGCCTTTATTGTTGATACCACCGCCAAGGGCTTCAGCTGTGCGCGCAAGCTCGACAAGATGGGGATGCGTGGAAGCAATACTGGCGAGCTCATGTTTGACAACGTATTAGTTTCCAAGGAGAATGTCCTCGGAAAGGTCAATGGCGGCGTGCGCGTGCTGATGGAGGGTCTCGATCTGGAGCGCCTGGTCCTCAGCGCTGGTCCTCTAGGTCTCATGCAGGCCGCTCTTGATGTTGCCCTTCCATTCAGCCATCAGCGCAAGCAGTTTGGCCAGCCGATTGCCCATAATCAACTTGTTCAGGGCAAGCTTGCCGATATGCACACCAAGCTCCAGGCTTCGCGGGCATACACGTATGCGACGGCTCGCGTTGTCGACGAGCAGGGCAAGATTCGCACTGAGGACTGCGCTGGTGCTATTCTATACGCCGCCGAGCGCGCCACGGAGTGCTCCCTGGACTGCATCCAGCTTCTTGGCGGTATGGGATATGTGGAGGAGATGCCGGCCTCGCGCCTGCTACGAGAGTAAGTGCCGAGGTCACCCAGACAAACGATAGCTTTTTTTTATACTTGCTAACAATCGTTCTCTAGTGCCAAATTGTATGAGATTGGTGCGGGTACATCAGAGATCCGTCGCATGGTCATTGGCCGCGCTTTCAATAAACAGTACGCCTAAAAGAAATAGGCCAAAAAGGCGGGAGCCAATGCTCTAGCGATTGGTGTATTAGCCATGTGAAGATAGTTACACTTAGAGGATATTATCATGGACGGCGCACAGCGGAGGCAGTGTATGATCTGCCTGTATCTTTCCATTTTTCGTCTTTCAGAATTCCCCATCTTTGTGATTGGATTTGTTGTCTTAATTGTCTGTATAATCTCTGTCATTTTTATCTCATTTTTACGAATACTATCTATGTGGCGCCTCTTCCGGTACTGCCCTCTTGCCAGCAGCGTTTATTGGTGAATTCAAAGTCACGGTGCCGGATGCGGCTGCTCGCGCTGGCAGAGCAGACGGATAGTAGCTATTGAAAACCGCATAATGGGAGCGGTATGCTTGATTATTGAATGTATCGCGACCTCATTCGTCAATTGAAATGGCGTGGGCCTACTCTGGTGAAGATGGCATGTGATGGATTCTTTAATGAAACATGAAGCTCAGTTCTGGAGAAGCGGAGCTGGATGGAGGAAATAACAGCTATAAGCATTTGGCAGGCCTTGCGTGATTTCTTGGAGCACCAATAGTCGTGGTGGTAGCATGAAGAGTTGATGCGAGGCGTTGCCGAGTCTCTGGCTGGTGAAGCCGAGGTAGTTAGTGCCCATATCAAAGGCAATGAACTGGTTGCAAGGTTGGTTCGCCGTCCTTTCTGTGCATGATGCAGTGAAGATTCCTTGTTTGATCTTCTTCCCTCTGTTGAGAAGCCGCATGAAACAGGCCTTTGTGGGTGTTTCCTGAGACTCTACATACCTTCAAAATAATTTGCCAAGGACGACTTTGCAGATTAACACACACTGAGTTGGTTGGTCGTCCTAAGATCATAACTAAGTACTTGTAGATGTCAGCAGACAAGCCTACCAGTAGACAAGAATTTCCAGAGCAAATTCCGCCAGTAAGCCAGTAAGGGTGTGTATACCAAAAGTCCAAGACCAGGAGAGCTCGGCTCGAGTCGTGCAACTGCGCAATACGCCTCGCAGATATTGTGGAATGAGGGGCGCAGGGGTAGACGAAGCAGGCTGCTGACACCAGTACGTGCCGATTTCTGGCAACTTTTTCCTCGCCACCACTGGGTACGAGAGCAAGCGGCTATCAGAGCCATTGGATGGAGGAGATGTATGAACCTATATCAGGCCTAATTCACATCAATGAAAGTGTGGGTCCACATTTTTACTA